>JADRCH010000875.1:670548-720915 GCA_019843965.1 Rhynchomys soricoides
TTGCCTAGCCCTGGGGTCTTGGTCAGTGCTCTGAAATTGCCTAGCCCTGGGGTCTTGGTCAGTGGACTGAAGTTGCCTAGCCCTGGGGTCTTGGTCAGTGCTCTGAAATTGCCTAGCCCTGGAATCTTGGTCAGTGGACTGAAATTGCCTAGCCCTGGTATCATGGTCAGTGCTCTGAAGTTGGCTAGCCTGAGGTTAGGACAAACCTGTTTGTTTTCCCAGCTCTCACCCCACCTTTATTCTGTGAGGTTTGCTGAGGCAAGTCCTGCAGGCAAGACATTCATTCAATGTCAGAGGTTTTACTACGACTTAGTATGACCACAAGAGACACCACACTTCCAACATACAGAGCCTCAGGGAGCAAAGCACAACCAACTGTAGCGACCCCTGGGTATAGTTTCTCTCACTTAGTATATTATTTATTTGGTGCTGGGGATTGGTCCTAGGTCTTGCCATATGCCACGTAAGCATGCCCATTAAGCTAGATCCTCAGTTCCCTTTTTACTTGTTATTGTGAGGCAGGGCTTCCCTATGTTCCCTGAGCTATCTTGGATTCACTCTAGTCCAGGTGGGCTAAGTTGTGATCCTTGTGTCTCATCTTCCCAAGTAGCTAGGATGACGGGCCTGTCCCACCAGGCAAAGCTGCTTTTCTACCTGAAACCAGCTGTCCTTACTTAGTGCCTTTCCTCGTTTCTCTGTGGAGATGTAGACTTGTCCCTTCCTTCCTGATGGCTGTTCTTTAGAGTCCTACTCAGTAGCTGGGCCTGCTGGCACAGGCCTGTTAACCCTGCTATGTAAGAGACTGAGGCAGAAGGACTAACACTGTAAGGCCTCTGTGGTCTACAGAATGAGTTCAGGGCTGGCTTGGGCAGCTTGGTAAGACATTATCTTCAAATAAAAATGTAAAGAGAAGGCTCAGTGGAAGAGCACTTTCTTTAATTTGCACAAGGTCCTAAGTTCCATCCCCAGTATGAGAGGGGGTGGAAAAAAAAAGAGGCCTCAGCCAGGCCACTTCCCCTTCAAAAGTTCTCATAGCTGTTATTCATTGTAGAACATGAGAAACACCATCCAGCACTGCATGACCCGCAGGTCATGGGTTCCTGGGAATATATAAAATCTCCATGTTTGCCTTATTTCTGAAGCAGAAAGTTCCTCTATCAGAGGAAACCTGGGCAATTTTTGGCATTAACTTGTTTTGTGGTTTTTGCAAATTTTGCTTTCCAAGAAGGAATCTGTGGTAAGATGTTCCTGCTACATGCTGGCCAAGTGACCCTCTTTTGTGGAGCCCTGGGGCTTGACTAACCAGTTCCTATTGTGGGAGAAACACATCCTCCCTGTCACCTAGTTAATCTCCCTTGGACCACTGTTGCAGCCCTGGCAACTAAACTGAAGCTATGATCGGGGCTCTCAGTGAGAAGATGATCAAAGGCCCTGTCAGATACAGCTCTGTCTGATACAGCCCTGTCACTCCTGGGACTGAGGAGAGATCCTGTGACAGAGGCTGTCCTCGGTTGTTAGTTTCCATGCCAACACAGATGATAGATAGTGCTTCCCTAGTCAGCTTGGGATGGGCAGGGCAGATCTCAGACGGAAACTGTCCTTGAGGCTGCTAGGCCACCTCCACCTCTCCATTGGACAGATAGAAGTATGCATGGTCCCTTAGAAGGAGGCCACAGTGATACCTGTGGGCACCCAAGGACAGAGGGTACAGACATCTCCGGGAAAGCACTCAGATGAATATGTGTGCCACCCTGGTAATAGGACAGATGCTGAGTCTACACAGGACAACAGTCTGTTCCTGGGTTCAGCATGTTTGTCCCTGAGTCTGGCTCTCAGCAGACCAGACAGGGAGAAGCAGGAGTACCACTGATCAGCATTTGGTGTGTCTTTGGGTTCAACTTGAAGAGCTTTCCATAGGAGGATGGCTTTAAAGTCACTGTGTAGCCCATGCTAGCCTCAAACTCATCATCTCTCCACTGCAGACTCCCTAAGACTGGAATTAGACGTGTACCACCACATCCAGCTCTAACTGCCCTTCTTAAGTGATAGGGCATCCCTGTGGGACCAAGGATGATTGTGCCTTGTGGGACCACAGCGTAGCCTAGGCAGGCCAGTCCAGTCAGCTCCACTGTCATGGACTCAGGCATAGCTTTGGATTGCAAACCCTCCCCTGGTCCGGAGACCCAGGACCATTAGCCATATCTCCCATCTGGAAGAAGACAATTAACAGAGAATGCAAAAGCACATTCTCACGTTGCTGTCTTGCAATGGTGACCTCAGCTGCAGATCCCCTACAGTGACTCTGAATTCTCCAGGGAATCTTGTAAGAAGGGGCACACTCTACACCTGATCTCAGGGGCCCTGGCTGTCCCCCATCCTGCTCTGTGAAGGGGGAAGCTCTGCACCTGTAGCTGTACACCCTGAAGCAGTGGGATGGTGGCTGGTGCTGGGAGGCAGTGGAGGAGGGAGGAGGACCAGGGCTTCTGGATTTATGTAATTTCCCCAGTCTTTCAGGAAGTGGGCAGTGCAGCAGAGCCATGAGTGGAAGCCCGTATGCCTCTGACTTCATCACCTGATTCAGATGAGAGTTCCTTTTATGGTCAAGAAAGCATCCAGGCTAGTCTTTTAACATTTAGAATCATGGTTTGGAGACATGGCTGATGATGTACAATCCTAGTAGCCATATAAGGCCAGCACAGGCTTACATGGTACCTATCAGGAGGCAGCTGTTTGGCTAACCCCATTACACATTTGACTCACCTGGGCCTCAGAAACTTACCAGGCAGGTGCTGTTACTTACCAGGCAGGTGCTGTTACCCGTCTTCCTTTATGAGTACTTGATGAGCAGGAAGGTCAGGTATCCCAGCTGCACAGCTGATAATTGGTGAGGCTAGCTAGGGTCTAGCCTGGACTCAGCAAAAGACTCCCCACTCTCGGCCTAGATGTTCCTCTGCTTGGGGGGGCTGGGGAGACACAGTAGTGTAGAAGTAGTGAAAAAGCAAGGATTAGAGAGTTGTGTGGTCCGAGTGTCATCGATGGGCAGGCCGGGGAGAAGGCTGGGGAACGTATGGATGCATACATAAGAGACGCAGACCTGTATGTGACCTGTATGTGTCACTGTATGTGACAGTCCCACAGTTTGTTTCTGTACACATCAGCAGTTCTCCAGCCGTGGATCATGACCTCTTTGGGGTTGAATGACCCTTTCATGGGGGTCGCCTGAGGCCATTGGAAAACACAGATATTTACATTACGACTCATAAAAGCAGCAAAATTACAGTTATGAAGTAGCAACAAAAATAAGTTCATGGCTGTGGGTCACCGCAACATGAGCTGTATTAAAGGGCCGCAGCCGTAGGAAGGTTGGGGACTACTGACATATGTACACATACCTAGTAAAACTGTAAGTCTGCTGGATCAAAAACACTAGCCTCAGGGCCTGGCCAGATCACCTTGGAAGGGAACAGCAGGGCTTAGCTGGCAATTGTGGTGATTTTATTTATTAAAGACAAAACAGAGCCAGAGAGATGGCTCAGTTGGTCAAATGCTTGCTGCACAAACATGAGGACTTGATTTCTTATCTTGGGTCTCTACATTAAAAATAAATAAATAAATAAATAAATAAAATAAAATTTAAAAAAGCCAGGCATACATAGTAACACATGCCTGTAATCCCAGTACTGGGAAGACAGAGTCAGGGGGATTCCTGGAGTTCCCTCACTAACCATCCTAGCTTAATTGAAAATTATTAGATTTAGTGAGAGACATTCTCAAAAAATAGCCAAAGAATGATTCAGGAAGGAAGAAGACTCTTGATGTTGACCAAGCTCTCGTGCACACACGCACACACTTACTCACACACACTCGTTCACATTCTCACACATTTAAAACAGGCATACCAAGCATTGTTATTGGAAGTGAGTAGTGGGTACATGAATTACTTACTCCCCATGCAGGTGTGTGGAATATTTTGAAATAAAATGTTTTAAGTGGCTGGGGATGTAACTCAATGACAGTCTTGTGTAGCGTGTATGAGAACCCTGGGTTTAATACCGGACACCAAGAAGAAGTGCCACAGGTCCAAGCCTGTCTATTCACAACATTCCCAGGCCTGTTTGCATGCTCACAAACCTGCGTGTGCACTGCCAGCTTCCAGTTACTTCCAGGGCTTTTCCCTGGGCTTCAGCCCACAGGCAGGGTCATAGTCTGCAGAGAGCGAGGGATTGTGTTGCATGCCCTAAGCCAGTATTTTTTTGTGGACAGCATTTCATGAGGTTGGATACAGAACTGGGGACTCTTCAGATGGTTAGTTTTTGGAAGGATTTTGCAAGGTTTCTGTGAAGGAACTCCTTTTGGTGGAGGAGGGTGATTTGGAGACAGGCTCATGCAGCCCTAGGCTAGGCTCCTGCTTCAGCCTTTCAAATGCTGGATTACAAGTGTGTACACACATCCATGGAGGGTCCTTACTTGGCACAGCTGTGTCTCCGGGGACAGCAAAGGACATTGCCACACACTGAAAGGTAGGTAGTGTGGGTTGTGTCTACCAGGACCAACTACTGTGACAGTGGGAGCATGAATGTCAGTGCCAACTTTAAGCAATGGTTGAAAACATATATTATCAGGAGTTCCAAGGGCGTGAGACAATCTGTGACATCAACAGCCCATGATTTATTAGGGGAGAGAGTCAGGGGTCAGCCACTTCTCAAAAGAACTGCGTCACTGGCAGGGCCCTGGTCCTTTCTTTGTCCTCTAGAAGGATGTGGCGAAGGGCCTGGAGTTCCTGAGGGGATTTAAGGTTTACCTGTGGTTGGAGGGAGTCAGAAAAACATGAGGGAATACCACCATGCAAGAACCCAGAATTCCATCATCTGTCAGCTGGAGCCTCTTAAGGCTGAAACTCCGATATGCAGCCATCAGCATAGAGAAGGAGTGTCACCTGTGATTTGTGTGAAACCCTGTCTGGGTCCTGCTAGGGCAGACCATGCCTGGGTGAGACTTTATTACTGCGCTCTCTTTTCTACCCTTCCCTTTCCTCTTGCTGGAGACAGAATCTGAGTCATTTGGGATGTGAGGCGAGCGAACAAGCTGTCACTGAACTGTATACCCAGCCCCTTTTCCCTTTTTGTTTTGAGACAGGACCTTATCCATTTGTCCAGGCAGACATTGAACTTGGATCCTCTCTTCTCAGCCTTCTAAGTGGCCTGCATCATAAATGTCCTGCTCCTGGTAGAATGTAAAGCAGGTGAAGTAGGCTATGGTGGTGTGGGCCTCTAAGCTCAGTGCCTGAGAGATGGAGGCAGAAGGATTGAATTTTTTTTTTTTTGAGGCCAGCCTGTGCTAACTGAACTCCCCCAACCTCCACCCCACACTCAATGATAGCAAAAGTCTGATAAAGCTGAGCTAAAACTAAAAGGAGTTTTTACAAGCCCCTTGAAACTTTTGGAAAGCCCCTTTGCAAACTAGGTGGCAGTGGTGGCACACGCCTTTAATCCCAGCACTCAGGAGGCAGAGGCAGGCGGATTTCTGAGTTCGAGGCCAGCCTGGTCTACAGAGTAAGTTCAGGACAGCCAGGGCTACACAGAGAAACCATAACTTGAATTCCCCTCCGCACCCTCAAAAAACCCTTTGCTTCTGTCATGGAAGAGGCCAGAGGTGACAGGCCTATGGAGTCTCTGATGAGACTGGTGTGTCCTCTCCCTCCTTCAGGCCACTTCTGTTCCCTTTCTTTCTCACTCTGGGGGATCCCCTAAAAGCCCTGACCTCAGGGTTGGGAGAGGAAAGAGGAAATACCCATTTCCTGATCCAGTCTCTGGGAGCCTGTCTTAGTCACTGTTCCGTTGCTGTGAGGGAACACATGACCAAGGCAACTCTTATAAAAGAAAACATTGAATTGGAGGCTTGCTTACAGTTTCAGAGGTTTAGTCCATTATCATCATGGCAGAAAGCATAGTCGAATACTGGCAGGTATGGTGCTGGAGAAAGTAGCTGAGAGTACTGATTCCCCAGGCAGGAGAAAGGGGAGGGGGTACTCAAAGCCCACCTCCAGTGACATACTTCATCCAACAAGGCCACACCTCCTAATCCTTTCAAAATAGTTCCACTCTCTGGTGACTGTGCATTCAAATATTTGAGTTTATGGAGGCCCAGTCTTTTTTTCTTTTTATAAGATTTATTTATTTTATGTATATGAGTACAGTGCAGCTGTCAGACACACCAGAAGAGGGCATCAGATCCCATTACAGATGGTTGTGAACCACCATGTGGTTGCTGGGAATTGAACTCAGGACTTCTGTAAGGGTAGTCAGTGCTCTTAACGTCTGAGCCATCTCTCCAGCCCAGGGGGACCACTCTTTTAAAAGAATAATTTCTATTTTTATTATTTAAAACAATTTTTAACTTTACATTTTGATCATATTCCCTCCCTCTCTCAAGGCCTTCCAGACCCTTCCCCATCCTTACCCACCCAACTGTAGATGCTTTGTCAAAAACCAAAAGCTCAAGACAACAAAAAGACAACCCAAAACCAAGAAAACGAAATCAAACACTACCAAAAAGAAACAAAACAAACCACCAAACTGTAACCAAACGAAAGCCACAAAAATACTGTAGAGTCCATAATGTGATGGTCAACTACTCTTGAACTAAGGCCTGCCCAGGAGTGGTTGATATACCCAGTGTCACTCCATCGGAGAAAACTGATTTTCCCTCTCCCGACAGATACAAGTGACAGTTCAGTTATTAACCTTTACCCTAGTGGCTAGGTTTTCATTCATTCATTCTTCATTCATTCATTCATGTTTTAAAAATATAACAATAAAACATAAGAAAAAACAAAAACTACCACCTCAAAATTGGACAAGACAGAGCAACAGAAGGAAAAGAAAAGATATAAAAATCAGAGACCCAATCATTTGCACGGTCAGGAATCTCATAAAAACACTAAACTGGAAGCCAGGATATATACGCAGAGGCCCTGGTGCAGGCCCTGTGCGTGCTGCCTCAGTCTCTGTGAGTTTGTATGAGCTCACGTGGATTCAGAGGGCCTCCTTCCCTTGTCCTCCACCTCCTCTGGCTCTTCCATTCTTTCTGCCTCCTCTCCATGTGGTTGCTGAGCTCCGAGGGGAGGAATTTGATGGAGACATTCTGTTTAGCGCTGAGTATTCCAAGTTCTCTCTCTCTATGTAATGTCTGCCTGAGAGTCTCTGTATTTGTTCCCATCTGCTGCAGGAGGAAGCTTCTCTGATGATGGCTGAACAAGGCACTGATCTATGAGTATAGCAGAATGTCAATAGGAGTCATTTTATGTTCCTGGTCACCCAGGCAGTGTCAGGTATGGGTTTTATCTCTTAGAGTGGGCTTGGAAGGTCAAACCAGTTACTGGCTGGTTACTCCCATAAGCTTTGTGCCACCATTACCCTAGCATATCTTGTTGATAGTACACTTGGTGTTTACAGTTCTCTTTTGGTCGAGTGCAAAGGATCTTCCTGTAACAAATATACTGACATGTAGGGAATGAAGGCTCTATGTAGGCACCAGCTGGACATGTCCACGGTCAATTAGTTGTGTGAGTGTTGTCTTCAGCAATGGGGCCTAGCTGTCAGTTTGTGGAGAGCAATTATAGTCTTGGTAACACCCTGGGTTGTTAAGAGATTCCCATGGAATCCCTTTGGCCAACAGCCCAATTAGATGTAACCCAAACCTGGTACTGGATGCTTCTTTTAGTGACATGAGATGACCAGTTGGGACTATGTCTCCTTATGGGGAGAGGGGCACTCTTATTCAACCGTCCCAGAGGGTCACAGCCTGACTACTCCATCCCTTTGCTGGGGGCCTGTCTCTTCCCTGCTCATGTCTCCCAGTCTTAAAATTCTCACAAGGGCCTTACACCCTCAAATAACCTTTGTCTTACATGTCACCTGCATACATTTTTGAAGGGTGATTACGTCCAGATTTGACTCATGGCTCCCACTTCCCTCTGCCTGTGGTTTTGGGTGTGCACTTCCCTTTAGGCCTTCTCCAGCTGCCAGGCCCAGTGACCAGTCTATACTGTCTCACCTCTCAGCACATATGACAGCCCTCCTGGTCCCCACACTTATCAGACTGACCTTGGCTGTCCCGTGACTCCACCTGGTTCCTTTCTGCTCTTTTCTAAAAAACAACAACAACAACAACAACAAAAAACAAAAACAAACACAGCTTTGCTAAGGGAAAATTCACACTTCACATGATTCTCTCTCTTTTTTTAAAATTATTTATCTTATGCATATGAATACATTGTAGCTGTCCTCAGACACAGCAGAAAAAGGCATCAGATCCCATTACATTTGGTTGTGAGCCACCATATGGTTGCTGGGAATTGAACTCATGACCTCTGGAAGAGCAGTCAGTGCTCTTAACCACTGAGCCGTCTCTCCAGCCCAGTTTTCCTATTAACAGGACAACACTGTATTGACAGAGCTGTGTAGCTGTCGCCCCAAAGGAAACCTCGTACCCATTAGTGGCCATTTTCTTAACCACCTTCCAGCCTAGACAGCCACTCATCAACAGCATGGCTCTGATTTGCCTGCCCACTCAGTCTTTTCAGTGTGGCCCTCTTGAGCAGCTCTCACTGAAAAAACCCTCCATGGCTCTTACCTGGGACGTGTACACTCCCAATCCAGTGCCAGGCTGGTACCTGGTACCACCTGATGCAGCCGTGCACCCCCACCCCCACCCCCAGGCTCACACTCAATACTTCTCTATCCTCAGTTCACACCTTCTTAGATTTCCCTTAGACAGCTCCTCATCTCCTGTGTCCTCACGCTTGGGCTTCTCACCATCTGTCTTCACGCCTCTCCGTAAGCCTCCATGTCTTCTACCTCCCAACCTCGCATCAGATCCACAGGTCCGAGCTCCCGAGACCCATATCCTCACACACCCCTGAACCTTCCATCTTCTCTTTCCTCCTCCCTCCACATCTCCTCACCCTTTCCTACCGCTTGTGTTTATTTAGGAGCTCGCCTGTCTGTCTCCAGGTCAGGAGCCAGCTTTTCCTTTCCACAGTCCTTCAGAGGCCAGCCAGATGCCCGGTGCCCATCCTGTGCTCAGAGTCCTTCAACAGGCCCGTTAGAATGGCTTCCCTCATCTCTCGTTGAATTCATCCAGTAACCTCAGTTGGCTGGGGTCTTCCTCCTTTATCCTTTTCATATTTGACTTTGTAACCACTGGGGTGCCTGTGCTGTCAAAAGCTCTGAAAACTATTATTATTATTATTAATCTATGTTTACCTCCGGTCTCCCCCAGAACCTTTCTCTACCCCTAACTGAGTCTCTGCAAGAGTCAGTAGGAGTCAGTGCAGGCTCATGGAGGTGGGTGGCAGGGTAAGAGGTCCCCCGGGGCCAGGAGGTAGCTTCAGACTGAGTTTTTAGCACTCTTTAATGAAGCTCATGCAGACAGAGTGAGTATACAGGATAAGTTAGATTTATTATTTTACAACTTACGCTTGTGAAGTTTGTATGTGCATGTCTTTTAATTAATGAGGACAAAGTTTGTATTCAAAATATATTTATATATGTATACATAGAGTATGTTATCTGTAGAAGTTAGGCCTGGTTCTTCCTCCCAGCCCTATGCTCCCAGAAATCAGACTCAGACTCAAAATAATACCTTGGTCATATAGCTAGGCTCTTCTCTGACTAGATCATAACTTAAAATATCGCATTTATTCTAATCGATATTCTGCCACATGGCTGGTTACCTGTGCTCAGGTACCATGTGTCTGTCTTGTCACATACTCCCAGGCCAGTCTCTCACGCCTGGCACTATCCCAGCATCCTTTCTGCCTCCTGGATGTCCCACCGTCTATTCTACCCTTTCCAATAGGCTGTAGATTTTCTAACTGACAGGTGATGCATCACACAAGAATTCTCTCCAAAGATATCTATAGAATATCCATTCTCACATCGCTTACGTTATTTCAGCTTCGGTTGTCAGGAATTGGTGTGAAATTTAGGGAACTTAAATTTAAGAAGGAAGGAAGTGCAAAGCTTGAGTGGCCCGGCTGAATTCAGACGAGATGTCATACATGCCGTACATGGAGGGTGGGTAGAGCTTTTTGTCTTGATCTTGATGTGACCCTGGCTGTTGGCTTGGGAGGACCATAGTGATCTCCTTCTATCAGAGTGGCTTATCTGGGGTGACTTCTTCCCTTCAGGCATGGGTGAGACTTAGTGGTGAGATGAGTTAGGGCTGGTAAGTTAGTCTCCTCCTTGGTAATGGTGGGTGAGAATAGAGCTCGCCTACTCAGTGCATTACTTGAGTTTATGTCCAGGGGCTAAAACGTGGGTATCATTCTAAACTTTGTCTTCCTAATTACTGTTGATATCGTTGATACCCTTTTCTCAGGCTGCCATGAACATCCCATCTGTACCACAGAGCAGTGCTTACCTGTGTCTGTCTGTTCCCTGGGAAGCCAGTAGGAAGACTGAGTAGTTAAATTTAAGTCTGGAAAACTGCTGAATAGCATATTTCTCTTGAAGATTAACATTATAGTAATCTTTTAAAGGCTCTGAGAACTCCTGTAAGGGAGCAAGTATTTTCTGGACCAGCCAGATAGGTTAGTAGGTAAAGATGTTTGCTGCCAAGCCTGACCGCCTGAATTTGATTTCTGGGATCCACATAAGACTCAGGGTTGTTCTTTGACTTCCATCTGCATGCTATGGCACATCTCTGCCAATATATATGCACACACAAATAACTTAAGAAACTAAATATTTTTCTAATGTTTCTAAATGTAATGTAATGTTTCACATGACCACATTTCTAATTTTCAATAATGTTTACTATTGATTTCCAGTTCTATTGGGATAGCATGACAGGTTCTGTCTCAGAGCGAATTCTCACAGGTGTAGTTGTTGAGCCGAAGCGGGTACATGTTTACAAGGCTGGAACTGAGAACCCGTCCTTTCCTCAGGACTGGGAAAGGAGTTTCAAGGGTCACAGCTAGGGTTGTTGTATCTCACCTGACTCCATTCAATGTGTCCTTCACTGAAAGTGGGCAGGCAGAGCTGCAGGGCCAGGGACTGTTGGAAGCAAAAAAGTTTTCTTTTTTTATAATATGCATAGTTGGTAGGTGGGTTATACTGCCCATGGGGCTGTTGGGCTTTTTGTATCTCTTGAATGAGGACATTATTCTGCAGGTCCCAGGGCAAACAGACATAGCATTGGCCAAAGTTGGGAGTGATATGGGACACGCCAGGAGCCCTGGGTCCACTCTAATCCACTCACAGTCTCTTCCTTGTGTCATTGTGTGACCTAGGTCACATGCTGATGGCAGATGCTGAGAGCAGAGCTGGTAAGCCCAGTCTGAGGCTGAGTCCATGGCCTGTAGGCCTGTGCTACCACCAGCTACAGCTAGAGACGTCTTTATAGTTCTGTATATTTGGGCCCTTTATCTCCAGTGAGGCTGTAAGGCATTGAAGGTAGGGCTGGTCTTTGCCTTCTCTTTCCTGATAGCATCATGCATGGAGCTAAGCCCATTGGATAGGGCCACTCAGTTGTGCCTTGGCTGGCAATGCAGTTCCCAGAGGCACTATGGATAAGGGCAGGTGGTCTCACAGTAAAGTCACCAGAGCCTTAGGAACCTGTAGATAGTTAGGCAAAGTTATATACTCTGAGCCCCTAAATGTGGCACAACCTGATGTATTTATCATGGTAAGATCAAACGTGTGTGTGTGTGTGTGTGTGTGTGTGTGTGTGTGAGACAAAGTCTTGTCTTGGTTGACTTCAAATTGTTGAATCTCCTGAGTGTGGGGATGGTGGGCATATACCACCATGCATGGTTTATATACGACCATGCCTGCTTCAAAAACACTCTCTGAGGGCTGGAGAGATGGCTCAGCGGTTAAGAGCACTGACTGCTCTTCTAGAGGTTCTGAGTTCAAATCCCAGCAACCACATGGTGACTCACAACCATCTGCAATGGGATCTGATGCCCTCTTCTGCTGTGTCTGTAGACAGCTGCAGTGTACTCACATACATAAAAATGAATAAAATCTTAAAAAAAAAAAAAAAAACCACTCTTTGAAAACAACGTAGTTTCTGTCTTTTCTTCATTGGATATTTAAACAAAGCCTCTTGGTTTTTTGGGTTTCTTTTCTTCAGTACTGGGAATTGAACCCAAGACCTTGCACATGTTAGGCAAGTTCTTGACCCCTGAGCTACACCACAGTCTGTATTTTACTTTTTGAGACATGGTTTTGCCAAGTTGCTAAACTCACTATGTGGCCTAGGCAGTCCTTGAATCTGGTGCCCTCTTTATCTTGGCCTTCCAGGGACTGCTTCATACTGTCAGGAAAAGCGTGTGACATCTGGCTGTAAAAGGAGGAGACTCCTTTTACATTACAAAGTGATGATGACATTTTGTTGCTGTCTAAATTCTATGCCCAACTTCCTTACTTTTCTGTCATTGCAGGTGATTTTCAAGGCCAAGTCAAAATATTCTCCAGAATTACTCAAATACCGGTAAGTACCCCAGACCATTGCCTCTCAGGCAGAAGGTGAAGTGTTTGCACATGGAACCTGTTTTGCCAGCTGACGTGTGCACAGTTACCCCTCTGTAAACATCCAGACAGCCCTGTAGGGGTCCTGTTTGCCTAATGGAATATGTTCTTATTCATGAGACCCTGTACATTGATAGGATTTGCAGGGGGCCTCTGAAACAGGGCGCGCGCGGGCGCGCACACACACACACCCTCACATTTCCTCCAGGTTTGCCTTGCACACTCTATCCACCTTCCTCAGTCTCCTGCTTGCTGAATTTGCAGGTATGAACAAGCATGCTTGCTTCAAACTCTATTTAAAATAATGGAGCTTTTGGAAGAGCGCTCACTAGCATGCACAAAGCCTTACATTCAATCCCTGGTATGTAAAAATTAGATCTGGTGCACACCTGTGACCTCCAGACTCTGAAGGTGGAAGCAGAGGGACCAGAAGTCCCAAGTCATCTCAGCTAGATACCAAGTTTGAGGCTGTTCTGGTTTGTTCTAGGAGCCTAGGAGAGTGACATGGTCTGGAAGGACTGTGAGTGACATGCCCGGTTTAAGGGAAAGGTGACAGTGCATGCTTATCTTGCATTGTGAGAAATCAGTCATTCTCCAAAGCTTGGAATGGTCAGATTTGGGCCAGGTATAATGGTGCACACCTGTATTCTCAGCACTTGCGTGCAGGATCTTGCTTTTGAGGTCTCTGTGTAGTGTAATGAATTTTGAGCTAATCTGGGCTGATGAGACCCCATCTCATCAAAGGCAAGCAGGAACAGTCAGGTTTGGCTATGGGGACATAGTAAGGAAAGGCCTCAGGGAGGTCTGGGGCACAAGGCGTTCTTTGTGTTTTGTGAGCTTGTCCCAAATCACTCCACCACCACAGGCACAAAATGCTGGAAAAGTGAATCTTTGTGTCACCAAGAAATGTACACAGATTTCATTTAAATACAATCGGCCTTCCTCATCCTTGATTCAACCATCAATGGCTCAAAAATACTAAGAAATGGGCTGGTTAGATGGCTCAGTGGGCGAAGGTGCTTGCTGTTCAGCTTGATGACCTGAGTTCTAGCCCCAGAACCTACATGGTAGAAAGAAGTAACTACCATATGTTGTCCTCTGATTTCTACCTGTGTGCTGTGGCACATGAACTCATACACATACACACTGCACACACATACAAAATGCCAAAATAACCCCTCAGAAAAAAGTCCTATCAGTACTGAACTAATACAGACATTATTCTTGTCAGTTATTTATATAGGATATCATGCATGGAATGGACTTGATTCAGGTTATGCAAGAGAATATGTATGCATAAGGTCTAAACAAATAAACCCATTGTAAGGGATCCTTGTCCAGGCCATTGTCCAGGCATCCTTGGATTTTGGTATCTTTGGCATCTTGGAACCAATACCTTATAGGTACCGAGGTGATGACTGTGTATGTAATGAGAATTCTTCAGACATTTTTAAAATTCAATTTTCTAAAAGTATTACTCTTAATTTATTTAAATGCTTTTAATCATATGTGTGTGTGTGTGTGTGTGAATATATGCATATTTATGGGGGTACCTAAGGAGGCCAGAGGTGTTGGATCCTTTGGAGCTGGGGTTATATAGAGTTGTAAGCTGCTTGCTAAGGTTGCTGGGGACTGAACTCGGGTCCTCTGGATGAGCAATACACTTTCTTAACCACAGAGCCATCTCTTCAGCCCCTAGAAGAGATGGCTTATACCCCTAGTCTGTATCCAGGACTCAAATTCAGAAAATTGTGTATGGATTGAGAACATGTGCCTACCACTGACTGCTCTGCAGTCTGTCGCCACTGCTGGGTATTCAGTATGTGTGTCCATCACACTGTAGAGCTGGAGCTGGGGTTCACTCAGATGCTGGGATGTTGGAGCCGGGAGGCAGAGCACCTCAAAATTGTAAATGCCCTCAACACTCAAGCACCTGAAGATTCATATGAAAACATAAGTGATTTGTTTGTTCTTTACACTTGGGGTCTGTTCCCAAGATAGATGTCTCATTCTAATGTTACCACTACTGTTCCCAGCTTTTTAAAACAACTTGATTTTTATAATTAATTGTATTTGGCATTAGACCAGGGCTTTGAATAGTCACAAGCATTTTGGATGAGGGACACAGTTTGAAGTGAGTCTAAATGGAAAGCTGTCATATGGTAACAAACCTGCTAGTCTTCCCTTGCACTGTCATCTCCCATTCATGTACTGACCAGGCTGATCCTGTAACCTTTGTGGTTTCCGGATTAGTGATGCTCAGCCTGTAGACACATGGAAAGAAGTGAGAGCTACTGAAGCTGCCTCCTCTTGAGCTATTCCACCTCCCAGGACCTACAGTGATATGTGCCATCGAGGTTCTGTGTCTTCCAGACAAAGCATCTAAAAGTTTGTGTTCTGACCACCTCCTTCCTTTTTCTATTTTAGCATGGTGGGGGTGGGATCTGAGCTAGAGTTTCAGCATAGGCTGTGCTATGGTAGCAGAGAATAACCTTGAACTCCTGATCGTCCTGCCTCTACCTCCCCAGTGCTAGATTGTAAATGTGCACCACACATTTGGGGATGCCCACCCTAAATAACTCATGTGGGGGCCAGAGGAGGCCTTTTTCAGGCTTCTCACTAAATTTGAACCAGGTTTGCAACTGGCCGGCCTCAGAAATCCTCTTGCCTCTGCCTGCCACGGCAGTGGGATGACAGGCAGATGCAACCACACCTGGCTTTTCACTTCCTCACAATCGTGCAGGAAGCACTCTTACTTGCTGAGCCATTTCCTTAGTCCTACCTTCTAACTTTAAAGACTGTTGGATCCTGAAGGGTCGGAGAACAGGCTTTGATACCCAGACATTTAGGAGAGGAAGGTCACAGGTAGGAAGATCAGCCTGTGTAAAGACCACAGTGGAGAACTGTGGCTCTAGCCGCACCCCACATCCTCTTCTCATGGTGTACTGGGCCAAGGGCAGAAGGTGGGCAGCAGGGAAGGGGGGAAATGGAGGTTCGTTGGTCTTGCTGTGGCAACCATAGAAAGTGGACTGCAGGGACCCACCCACAGCTGGCAGCAAGGTGCTATGGTCCATGCTGCTGGATGATATACCACGGTGTTCTGTGCTATTGGATGGTGCTCTGAGGTGGATGCTTGGTGGTGCTCCATGATGCTCCATGGTGCCCTGTGGTGCCCTTTGTTTTCACTCTTAATCCTTTTGGTACTTTCCCAGTGTGCTTTGCTGTTGTGATGAAAGAAGAACGGCCATAGTTTTAGTGATATTTAAGATGGCATCCTGAGGAGCCTGGGGAGGTCTTGAGAAAGTCTGTGTGCCTATGCCTGCAGAGTTTAGAGTCACAATCTGTGCCTTTCCCCAAAGCTCAGCAGCTGCTAGCA
This sequence comes from Rhynchomys soricoides, assembly GCA_019843965.1. Classification (NCBI taxonomy): domain Eukaryota; kingdom Metazoa; phylum Chordata; class Mammalia; order Rodentia; family Muridae; genus Rhynchomys; species Rhynchomys soricoides. Next base: position 686,464 of record JADRCH010000875.1, read on the forward strand.
GAACACTTAAAAGGGCTTTCTAGAAGCTAGCATGCCCTGTAATTTGCTCAGGAGCCTACATCTGTTCTTCTTCCCCCATAGGCACATTTCCCGTTTCTATGAGCACACATGAAAAACAGATAAGATGGTCACAGCTTCACATGTCCTTTTTGAGTTAGGCAAGAGTGACTGTGGTTTGGTGAGAAGACTCATCTGAGTTTGCAGGCTCTTGTGGGGAGTGGAAGAGCTGAGTGAATGCCTTGCTTGGCCATGCCAAGGACCCCAGTGCCTCAGATGCATTGGATTGGCAAAGCCTTTTCTGACTGTAGTCGTTTGAAAGAAAATGGCCCCCAGAGGCTCATATACTTGGAGGCTTAGTAACCAGGCTGTTGAAGGAGATTGGAAGGAGTGGCCGTGTTGGAGGAAATATGGTACTGGAGGTGGACTTTGAGGTTTCAGAAGCCCATGCCAGGCCTAGTGTCTCTCTGCCTGCTGCCTATGAATCAAGACGTAACGCTGTCAGCTACTGCTCTGGTGCCTTGCCTGTCTGCTTCCTGCCATGATGACCATGTATTAACCCTCTGAAACTGCAAGCAAACTCCCAACTAAATGCTTCCTTTCATGAGTTGCCTTAGCCGTGCTGTCTCCACATAGCAATAGAACAGTGACCAAGACTCTGGGTAAGACTCAGGAAAATGGCAAAGATTTCCCTGGTTGGTGTGCAAATGTGTGCGGAAACTGCCCACAGTACTTTCTTCCTAGAAGCCTGAGACTGTGTCCCTACAGAGATATCCCTATTGAAATTAGATTAAGCCTCCCTCCTGATTCACCTGTGTCTTAGTCGGGGTTTCTATTCCTGCACAACCATCATGACCAAGAGGCAAGTTGGGGAGAAAAGGGTTTATTGAGCTTACACTTCCATGCTGCTGTTCATCACCAAAGGAAGTCAGGACTGGAACTCAAGCAGGTCAGGAAGCAGGAGCTGATGCAGAGACCATGGAGGGACGTAACTTACTGGCTTGCTTGCTTCCCCTGGCTTGCTCAGCTTGCTTTCTTATAGAACCCAAGACTACCAGCCCAGGGATGGCACCACCCACAAGGGGCCCTCCCCCCCGATCACTAATTGAGAAAATGCCTTACAGCTGGTTCTCATGGAGGCATTTCCTCAACTGAAACTTTCTCTGTGATAACTCCAGCTTGTGTCAAGTGGACACAAACCCAGCCAGGACAGTCTGTATATAATAATCCTACCTCCTCTTTCAGTATAGAATAAACTCCTAACTATGTGGACAACGTGTGCTGAGTTTGTAGGCTACTGCCAAGTCTTCATCAGAGCACAAAGCCCTGGCAAAGCTTTTTTTAATCTGTGGTTTCTTCATGTCAACCATTAGGTCAGATACCATAGCAGTGCAGGGTCTTGGCAGGAGCTATAGTTTCCAGACACCCTCTGCCACAGGCCTTGGAACACAGCCTCAGCTGCATAGGTTTCAGGAAAGGAAGCAGTCACTGGGGAAATGGCCTTATTTCTAAGATGGGGTTGGAGTGGTTGGTGCATGTTGCAGAGCTGAATCGGCGAGTACATCACACACCAAAGGGCACAGTGGGGCCACAGAAGGGGCAAAGGAGAAACTGTGGTAGGTTGAGAGGGCTGGGATTGGGAACAAGACTCTACAGTGCCCCAGGAGCTCTACTTCTGCGTTCAGGTCCCACTGACTCCCTCGTACATCCTTGCTTCCAGATCCCAGGCATCACTTTCGCCGTTCCTGCAGCTCCCTGGGAATGCACAGGTTGTAGTCTTTCCTGCCCCAGTGCTGCTGTTATAAGTCCTTTCTGAAGCCTGGATGTGGTCAGGCCAGTGTCCAACCCCCATCCATTGGGACCTTATCTCTCTGGACACACGAGGAGGGAGAGGAGAGGGGGGGAGAGAGAGAAGAGAGAAGAGAGAAGAGAGAGAGAGTTAGTTGAGTTTAAGTATAAGGGACCCAGGAAAGCAAAGACAAGGGAGTGTGCATATGTGCAGGTATGGAAAGGTCAGAGTTGGCAAAGGCCTCTGTAGCAGCTGGCTGAGCTCAGCTGAGTTACAGGCTGTACTGGAAGCCAGAGAGAAAAAGGCCTCCTGGGATCGTGGGGTCTAACTGGTATTGAGATTATAAACACAGGCAGGCAACCTGTACCAGTCGTGTGCGTGTGTCTGTGTGTGAGTGTGTAGGGGTTATACACATATGTATGAGTCCACTTGTGCACTCAGAGGCCAGAGGAGACATTGGCACTGCACATCTAGTGCCATTGCTGCCCTCATTCCTCTGAGGTAGTCTCTTGCTGATTCTCTAGACTGGTGGCCAACAACCCCCATCAGTTCCACCCCCACCCCTACCACCCGGGTCGCCCATTTTATGTGAGCTCTGGAGGTTTAAACCAATATTCATCTGCTGAGCCATCTGTAAAGCCCTCACACAAATCCATTTTTGAGGCACACAACTTCAGTCTTTTTTGCTTGTCTACCACATGGGTCTGCCAGAAGAGAACGTAACATGGGGAGCTGTGAGAGGAACCTGGGGCTGGTGCCTTGAGTGTCAATGAGTTTGAGGAGTCTGTGTCGCCAGTGTGCAGGTATCTTGCACATGTGTAGATGTAAGATGAAATGGCCAGTAAAGTGAACAGTTTAGAACTTGGGCTCTGTAGTTTAGTATTAGAACACTTACGGAGGGGTGTGCAGTGCCCTGGCTTCAATTCTCAGTACTACAAAAGAAAAATTAAATTTAAAAAGGCAATTTGTATCCATTTAGCATTAATTACTTGCTGTGGTATATTTGTATTGTGAGTTTCTTGCAGTTAGAGCTCAAATCCAGGCCTCTGTGCCAAGCAAGTATTCTGCCACTTAGCTTATGTTCCCAGCCCAGCTGTGGCAGGTGTTTTGTCTGTCTGAAACCTTTCATCATTTTATATATGAATGTTTTGCCTGCATGTATATATACATCTCAGGAGACATAGATCCCCCTATGGATGAAGATATAGACCTTTCTCCAGCACCATGTCTACCTGTATGCAGCGATGTTCCCTGCCATGAAGACAATGGACTAAACCTCTGAAACTGTAAGCCAGCCCCAATGAAATGTTTTCCTTTATAAGAACTGCCTTGGTCATGGTGTCTCTTCATGACCTCTAGAAGAGCAGTCAGTGCTCTTAACTTCTGAGCCAGGACTCCAACCCCTTGTTGCAGGTTTTTACTCACAGGGAGCACTCTCTGAAGTTAGTGAACTGGGGGTGGGTGGAGGGCTGAACACATTATAGAAATGATTGTGTTACACATATACAGTTGATCTTTACAGTTGCGAAGAATAGAGTCTGTGACCCACAAATAGCAAACTCTAGATGCTTAAATCCCTTATAGAATTTGGTGTAGGTGTGTGGCCTGAACTCATCCACTATAGTATATAACATGTCTCTAAATTAAATACCTAACACAATGTGAATGTTATAAAATAGTGTTTTGAGGAATAATGTTGTCTTAGGGTTTTCATTGCTGTAAAGAGACACGTGTGACGTGACCAAGGCAACTCTTATAAAGGAAAACATTTAACTGGGGCTGACACAGTTCAGAGGCTTAGTCTATTATCATCATGGTGGGGAGCATGGCAGCACACAGGAAGACATGATGCTGTAGGAGCAGCTCAGAATTCTACATCTTGATCCAAAGGCAGCAGAAGGCTCTGTGCTAAATTGGATGTGTCTTGAGCATAGCAGATCCCAAAGCCCACCAACAAGTGCATAAGAGGACACACTTCTTCCAACAAGGCCACACCTCTTAGTAAGTGCCACTCCTTATGGGCCAAGCATTCAAACACGAGAGTCTTTGAGAACCGTAACTTTTCAGACCACCACAGATATCAAGAGAAGTCCGTAGGCGTTCAGCACAGATGCAGTTCATTGCTTTGGCTCTTGGCTGGCTGAGTCTAGGATATGGATACAGTGAGTATAGAAGACAGAACAGTCTGTCTTCAGAGACAACCTTGTAAGGCAGGCATCTCAGAGTTTTATTTTTAGAAGATGAGGCTCAAAAGACTGTATTGTGTCCCCTTCACCCTACTGAGGATGATGGGGTAGAGCATTTTGTACTCCCCCTGGAGTTCTCCGAGCCCAAGCATGTTCTCATCCTCATGCACAGGCAAGCCAGCCAATAGGCACAGACCTAAAACAGTCCTCTCCACTTCTTAGAAATGAGACCCTATAAAGGATCCTCAGGCCAGGGAGCCCAGAAAGTAGTCATTTTGTAATTTGAATGTCTATCACCAAGAGCCATGCTCCTGCCTCAGCAGTTAACCCAACATCCCAACTTCTTTCTAGACTGACCCAGAATGTCTATCTAATATGAAGTGACAGATCCTGAAGCATGTCTCTTGTCTTCCTCAGGTTACCCCTCTACCTGGCCTCACTTTTCATCAGCCTTGTTTTCCTGTTGGTGAATCTGACCTGCGCTGTGCTGGTGAAGTCAGGAGATTGGGACAGGAAGGTTATCGTCTCTGTGAGAGTGGCCATCAATGACACACTCTTTGTGCTGTGTGCCATTTCTCTCTCCATCTGCCTCTACAAAATCTCCAAGATGTCTCTGGCTAACATCTACTTGGAGTCAAAGGTAAAGGTGGGAATGTGATCAAGGTCCTTATTCTGAAAATGACTTCATGGCTTGCACACAGGACACAACAGATCTTGCTTGCTCTGGTTCACTGAACTTGTGAACTTTTGTTTCCAGGTGGTTTAGCATTGTATAGAGTGTGTAGAGTCTCTGGGAAAACTCAGTCTGCTTTAGAACTACAGCTGTTTAACTGTTAACTTATTTTTGTGGTATTGGATATCAGACCCAGGGCCTGTGTGTGTTAGGCAAGCATCCACCACAGAGTTACAGCCCCACACATTTTAAAAACGATTTGGAGACACGATCTTTGTAAGTTGCCTGGGCTGGCTTTGAACTCACTGTTACCTAGGCTGGACTTGCAATCCTCCTGCTTTAGCTACCACCATTATAGCTGGGATTATGGACTTAACCCCTGCAGGTCTGACTTGATGAACATTTTTAGTGCATGAGCTAATATCAGTCTCCCATTTCAATGGGGTAGGTAGTATTAAATCCCAATTTAATGGACAAGGAAATGGAGGCACAAAAGAGGTCAAGAAGCTTGTCTCAGGTCAGGGCTTATAAATACAAAGCTGAAGTGAATGTGGGCTATCAAGGGCCAGGGTTCAACACTAATAACAACTAACACTTGTCATACCTTCATGACGATTCAGATTCAGGCTGTGCCCTCACCAGCCTCTCCCTGGCTGTGGGAATGTTTCCCTACACTTGTTGCAAGATGGAGTCAGACTTAAACAAGGAGGCAGCTTAACCACCACTGTGTCTCAGAGCCTGACCTCCGTGCTGTCTTATCCCCAGGATTATGAGATGGGCAAATAGACAGGTACCTTGTGGTACCAAAATGCTTCAGCCAGGCACCTGAACCTCCTTCTCCTTTTCGGACAGGTTCCCAACGTAAGCCCTGGAAAGCTTAGGTGGGTAAGAACGGGGTAGGTGGGTATACAGAGAGCAGTGTTGGGCGCTGGTTAGCCAGGGGACTGACCCCCACCTCTCTCCTTACCCTCATCATTTCTCTTGCCCGGCTTTGCCAGTTGTGAAGACATTAAGTGATTTTTTTTTCCCAAAGTCTCTGCTTCTGAAGGCAGAGCCTGTACCCTGTGACAGATTTGCTGTAGCATTCCTCTGCGATCCCTCTGGCCTTAGTATGCCTTTGGCCTGAGAATTGCAGGGCAACTGGGCTCCCATCATGTTGTGTCTTTAGAAGTGATCAGTGGATGAAGATTTCTGCATGGAACCCTCACAAGGATCCCTGTGATTCAGCTGAAGAAAACCCTACAGATTAGCGGGGCCAGTTTGTTCATTTGTAAATCTTGATCAATTTTACCCTTGATTTTTGCTGTAAAAGTTCATTATCTAATCTCTTATACATGAGTTGTGCAAAAATTTTGAAAAACTGCAGTTTAAAAGGAAGGATTACATCGTAGATTGTCAGGCGTACTTAGCTGACTCCTGTGACAAAATGAATGATGCTTTAATTTAGTTAATGACTCCTCAATGCAGGATGCAAGTTAGCTCTGCCTTTCTTTGCTCCTGTTAACTAGATGGGGGTCCTTTAACTGACTGTAGGAACTGACAAACTTTATAAAGATGGACAAGTCACAGATACTCAAGTGACCCCATCCCAGAGGCCAAGCTGGACTTCTGTGCTCCCAACCTAAAAGGTTCTTCTACACTTTGAGTAAGTCTGTATGCCTCCTGACTGGAACTAGCCTGCTATGCTAATCAGCCAGGATCTTGTTTCTGAACTGTGAGACTTAAGAGGTCTGATGAGCTTTTTGATATTCTGGGTTTTTTGTTTTTGTGTTTTGATATTTTCTTCATTTATATTTCAAATGTTATCTCCTTCCTGGTTTCCCCCCTCCCAGAAACCCCCTATACCATCCCCCTCCCCCTGCTTCTATAAGGGTGTTCCCCAACCCACCCATCCATCCCTCCTCCCCACCCTTGATTCCCCTACACTGGGCATCTAGTGAGCCTTCATAGGACCAAAGACCTCTCCTCCCATTGATGCCTGACAAGGTCATCCTCTGCTATATATGCAGCTGGAGCCATGTGCACTCCTTGGTTGGTGGCTTAGTCCCTGGGAGCACTGAGGGGTCTAGTTGGTTGGTATTATTGTTCTTCCTATGGGGTTGCAAAGCCTGTTCTTAAAGATCGTTGTGGGCTGGGGTGATACCTCAGTCAATGAAGTGCAGACATAAGAACCTGGGTCCGACCCCCCCAGAAACTATATTAAAATCTGAGTGTAACAGTATGTACTTGTAATCCTGGTGCTCAGCAGGAGACAGTATCAGCAAGCTCTAGGTACACACACACACACACACACACACGAAGGGAGGCGGTTAGTATACCTGCAGTGGGTACACCAGCAATGGTCCATTCCTGTTGGCTTTGTCTTCCAGGGCTCATCGGTGTGTCAGGTAACTGCCATTGGTGTCACCGTCATCTTGCTCTATACCTCTCGGGCCTGCTACAACCTGTTCATCCTGTCATTTTCTCAGATCAAGAATGTCCGTTCCTTTGATTATGACTGGTACAATGTATCAGACCAGGTAGGTGGGACACGACAAGGTGCTGCACAGGGACCAGATCAGTGGGATGTAGTGAGTTGCTATGACACTGGGGACCAAGTTGTGGGGACCAGATACATGGGGTCTGGGCAAGGTGCTGCCTGCACAGGGACCAGATCAGTGGAATGTGGTAAGATGTTGCCTCCGTGGAGACCAGGTTAGTAGGATGCAGTGAGTGCCTACTGGAAGGCCAAATTCCCTGTTTCTGCTGTTGTGCAGTGCTAGATGTACAAAAGTAAACAGGCATCTTTCCTGCCCTGTGAGAGTTGATTGTCCAGTGAGGTTAGGCACAGATAACCCAGTGTGGTGGGAAATGAATTCCTCGAATAGGTCTCTATTGGATTGTTTTTGCAAATATTCCTTAGTGTCATCTGGAAAAACAGCAAATGCCCAAAAGTGTGTAATTTAGCTATAAAATCCCACCAGTGATTTGTTAAGACGGTGAGATTTTAAAAAAAGACCTCAATGAGCTAAAAATCCCAAATGGCTGAATGCACCTTATCCCTGGAAAAGGCAAAACTATGACTATAACCTAGCACTGCTGGCAAAGCCTGTCCCACAGGCACAGCAGGGAGAAAGCAAGCTGGGCACAGATGCTCAGGTACATGTGCTGCTTGAGGAAAACCAGACATGGCATTTCTAGACCGTAAGCGGCGGCTGCTTAAAGAGCTGTTCTTTATACTAGGGTTTTCAAGAACAGCGGTAGCACTCAAACCATCACTGCTAACCACGCGAGCCTTTTCTCTCTCCAAACTGAAGTTCCATCAAGTAGCAGATTTGCTTTTAACAAATTACTTCCAATTTTCTTTCAATCAAGAGCTTAAAAGCTCTATGCTTGGGGTGTGATCTTTTCGAGATGCTCATTTTCAGTGGCTTCAAGTGCCTGTGCCATCGCAGTGAAAGGGAGACCACACGGGGCTGAGCATCACCACTCTGGGGACAAACATTTGGTCTGTGCTTTCAGCACGATGTGTTAGAAAGGTTTGAGGGGCAGGCTGCGACTCAGTGCTCTCTTCCTGGCAATGGGCTGAAGCTGTCCCAACTGGCTCCCCTCTATCCTGGAACTTCCCTCCATGAAGCCTCCATGGCCTCCCCTTGGGCTCTGCCTTGCTCATAGGACTTTTCCTGGACAAGCTGCCTGTGGTCAGCTCTCATGGGTGGAGAACAGTATGTGGTTAAGATGACTCTGGACAGACAAGCTAGCTGCTCTCCTTTAGGAGTCGGGGCTGGAATGTGGGTTCTGGGTTCACTCCTGAACCACAAAAGTAAATGAATAGCCAGTCGTAAATAATCATCCTAAATGGTTTCCACAGTCCAAGGCCAGTCATCAGTGCGACCAAGTTTCAAAGTACAAGCTTTAGGGGGATCATTTCACTGTTTCTAGGAGTGTTTTCTGTTCTCTGTCCTCTAACACATGAGGTCTCATGACCTCATTTTTCCTACTCTGGAACAGGCAGATCTGAAGAGCCAGCTGGGCGATGCCGGCTACATAGTGTTTGGCGTGGTGCTTTTCGTGTGGGAGCTCTTACCCACCACCTTGGTGGTTTATTTCTTCCGAGTCAGAAGTCCCACGAAGGATCTTGTAAGTACCCCCTTGTCTGTTTGCTGGATTAGACTGTCCCTAATCTCCCTGAAACTGGTGAGTAGGATGTGCCCCACTCCCCCTTTTCAGTGGAGCTTCTTGCATGTCTTTGTGGGGCAGGTCATCCAGGACTCTTTCAAGGAAAATCTTCTTTTCCCTTAATTCTCTCAAAGAAAATGTGTTTGGGGATTTAGCTTTATTTAACGAAAGAAATGAAAGCTAAGTACATCTCATGGCCTGGGAACAGTATTCACTGTCAGTTCTCCAGATGCATACAGTACTCTTTATTTGGTAGAGTGCTTGCCTAACATGTATGAAGCCCTGATTTGATCCTTCATTACACATAAAAACCAGGCATGTCATCCTAGCACTGGGGAGATAGAAGCAAGTGGATCAGAGAGATTCAGTCATCCTTGTCTACGTGATGAGTTCAAGGCCAGCCTGAGCTACATGATACCTTGTGTGAAAAGTACCAGTAAAAAAAACGGAAAACAGACTCAACTTTATCCCCAGAGTGATGACCACTTGTCAGGGAATGGGAGAGTAGTGCAGTGGCATCGTGGTGACCATGCTGAAAGCCACCCACATTTTCTGCTTAACCAATGCTACAGAAGAGAACCAAGTCAAGTTCAGAATCCCCTAGAAGCCTTGCTGCACCTCAGAAACTAGGCTACAGCTTTGCCTTCCTGATGTACATACACTCAGGAGGGTAGAGAGTGAAGTTCTGGCCAATTTGAGCAGGGAGGAGGGCACAGAAGGATGCCCAGACTTGGAACACCCCTGGTCCATACCCAGACAACAGTTTGCTCCTCTTTTTCCCACTCATCTCTGGGTGTTCACTGCTAAGCCAGGCACAGGAAACAGAGCAGGGTGAGATAGGAGATGAAGCCCAACAGGGCTATCTATGCCTTCCTTGCCAGGATGGACTCCAACAATGTATGCTTGCATTTTTGAGAATTCAGTTTGGGGCAAAAAGTATGAAAAGATGGAGGGAGGATCCCGAGGTAAGAAACTCCCCTGAGAGCCTGTGTAATTCTACAGGTGTCTCTATGTCGACCACATGCTTTAGTCCGGGGAACTTCCTGAGACAATCCCACTGTAGGGCACGGCTGACCTTGAGCTAAAATACCTTTTGCCTTGGCCTCCCAGGTGCTGGGGTTATAAGCATGAATGACCATGCCTGGCTATTTGGACATATCAGTGAGGATTAAGACAGTATATCCACACTGGAAGTAAGAGCTATGGATTTATTAGCATTATTAACTGTATGGACCTAATGGATTTCACTGCGGTGTTTATACAAGCATCCATTTTTGTTTATCCGCTCTTTCCTGTTGATCTCCTTTGTCTTACCAACTAATCAGTCCTCTTAAAAAACCTATAGATCCTCAAGGAGAAAGCAGCTCTTCCCTCCCCCATGCTGTAATTTGGCAACTGGAGCTCAATTGGTAGAGTGCCATGGAGCATACAGGGAAACTTAGATTCAATCCCCAGTGCTTGAGAGGTAGAGGGAGGAAAATTAAAAAATCCAATGTTATCTTTGGCTTGAGACTAGCCTGGGATACATGAGACCCTAAAACATGCACAGGCACATTAAGCACTCCTTCCTCATGCTAGCTAGCAGGCAGTCGTCTGCATGGATGCTAAATGATAATGTCTTCTTCTAGACCAATCCTGGGATGGTCCCCAGCCATGGATTCAGTCCCAGATCTTACTTCTTTGACAACCCCCGAAGATATGACAGTGATGATGATCTTGCCTGGAACATTGCCCCTCAGGGACTTCAGGGGAGGTAAGAGCCAGCTCCTGTTGGAGAGTGCTGAGCCACTGGAACAGACGGAAGTGGAAGACTACTACTGTACAGAGCTGCTCTGCAGGGTTAGGGTTACCGTGGAAGTACCAGTTGTACTTGCTTTTTGCTCTGTGTAACAGTTAAAGTCCTTGGGAATGGGGGAAGTACTCTAGAAGGACCTTGGTTTGGGATACAGAACTGAGACAGAACACACTGCTGTCTCAGTGAGGAGGGACTCCTGATCAGATAAACAAGACAAGGTAGCAATTAGAGGAAAGCACAGAGCGGCAGATGCCACGTACAGACTCTGGAAGCAAGCCAACATACGAAGATTTCTCAGGGTCAAGAGCTATCCTCCAAGAGTTTGAGCTCCACCTCTTCCTAAAACTTTTATCTAATCTAGCTGCCTCACGCTTTCACCCTGTAACTCTGCTGGAGCATCCTTAACCACTACTTGCCAGAAGTTACCAAGAGCAAAGAGGAGTACTCACCCTGTACAGAGAGCAAGAAAAGACCCCTTTCTATGATAAAGGAAAATAACAGCAGTGTTTTAAGTCCTAATGATAGCTTAGATATTGCTCTTGAGGACTTTATAGGTGTTCACTCAACCCTGACAACAGCCAACAAGAAAATTGCTAATTCCTTTCCTGTTTTCCAGACAAGGAACTTGAGACATAGACATTATCTATCCAAAACACATGATAATCCCACCTTAGGGTTCAGACGCAATTTTTTGCTAACCTATGTTCTCCACAGTAGCTAGTTTTAGGTTCTGTAGTTCCAAATTTCTAAGCTCTACAGGGTTCAGTAGACTTGAATTCAGGCTGCCAGCACTGTGTGTAGCTCTTTGGTAGAAAATGGGCAAGATACCAACCTGAAAAACTCAGGTCTATTGGTAAAATCCACATGCCACATATATGCAATACACTGTGTCAAGCCACTAACCTGGTTTTGTTTGTTTGTTTGAAGTTTTGCTCCAGACTACTATGATTGGGGACAACAAAATAACAGCTTCCTGGCACAAGCAGGAACTCTGCAGCAAGACTCCACTTTGGATCCAGACAAAGCAAGCCAAGGGTAGCACCAGCTGACAGTCCTATGGAAGAGTCCTCTATTGAAAACCTTCAGCCAGCCAGACTGGATGACAGCTGAGTTTTTAAGGCAGTTTTCCTTATAAAACAGAACTTTGGTTTTTTTAATGGCTCCATAGGGCTAAGCAATAATTTAGGGCAACAACCCTTTAGTACCAGTAGAGAGCCTGGCTATTTCAGTGGGTATAATTTAAACTTTTAAAAGAGATTCTGTACTTTTATAAAGATGTATTTTATATAACTTAAATACTAATGCTAAAGTATACTAGGGTTTTTTCCTTGGTTGTTAATTGCAATGTATGTTGTAGTTTGCACAGACTTTCATGCATAATTCACTTTAAAAACGTATAGAATACGTGGTCGAATAGTTTAAAGCTTTTGGAACAGTTTCCACAGATCACACCTCTGAAGGTCACTCCTGTGAGTGCCACAGTGGTAGGCTCCTTTAACCGCCACTCCAGTGGTCAAAGTTAAGGGGAAGCAGAGCACCCCGGTCTGTACACAACGGGCTCAGCAGTAGTAGTTTCTCTTAAACTTTGTCCTAAGTCTGGGGCTTCTTCATCTGAAAGCACTCCAGAAACAAGCGGATACTGTCAAGATTTAGTCACCCACACTATTAAACCTCCTCTGCTGTGTGTGTAGCCATTTTGTAGTGTTTTCTTCAGCCTGGTGTAACTAAATACTCACTACCTCAGTAGGATGGAAGGACTGCGCCTTCCCTGACTCAGCCAGTGCTCGCTATAGTCAATGACAAGCCAACAGGTCCCCATAGAGTATTAACAATAAATATTTCTGGCCTTCAAGCTCTAAAGGACTGCGGACTCCTGACAGTTTTTTTGTAAAGCATGCCTGTAATTTGTATGAGACTGACATGGTACTCACTGCCTGTTATTTTTAAATAGTATTCTGTCTATTGAAAGCTATGTGTATAAGAAAGTGGGCTCTGCCTATGTGGTAGCAGCATCCCTGTCTCAGCCAGAGAGTGCTCCAGGGAATGGTCCCCATGTACCATCTCTGGGCTGTCCCGGGAAAACTCTGGAACCAATGAACCAATGTAGCCTTCCTGGAGGCTGGATGCTCTGGATGCATTTCTCACAAAAATGCATCATCTGGTCCTAGATGTTACAGAGCCACAGTCTCACTCACTTCCCCCTTTAACTTAACAGGGTCAAGCCCACTTTCTCCTATTTTGTTATATTTAAAATTGGGAGCCCAAGTTTCAAATGGGTTGTGATTGGGTTTTCACTTTATAGAGCACAAAGTTGAAGACCTTGCATAGCCCCGTACCACATCTTTGCCTTAGAGTATGAATAAACATCTGGGTTGCAAGCCATTTAAAATGGTTTCTTTGCTAGGGTGAATTCTGGCAAAGCCTACACAAATTGCCTAAATCAGTAGTTTACAATTGCATTGTATAAAAGTGTATCTGTCATTATGCCTGAAATAATTTGGCTGTTGCGACCAGTGCCCACAGCTGTGTCCTTGTCTCCAGCAGGTCTGTACCTGTCAGTAGCCAAGGACAAGGCTTTCTGGAAAGCACAGCATCATTAAGATTGTTCTGTATGCACTCCTTTTGTAGCACATGCATATTTTACAGTTGGTTAATGCTAGGTTTCTTATAGTAACAAACAAGCTATAATCCACTCTTAAAGTTGTCAGCACTCATGTCATCAATAAAAAGACTACAGCTCTTAAATGTTGTCAACACATGCTAGACTATAACTGCAGTGGCTGTGGACACATGTAGGGAAGGAGGTCTGAATTGGCTTAGAGCCTTCTCCATACTTCCTCTGCCAACAAAACCGTTCCTGATGTGCTAAACATAGGAAAAGAAACGCTCATGAAACTAAAAACCTGGTGATATTAAAGCACATGGGGCCAAGTTTGATATTATGGTTATAATCCCAGCACTAAGTCAAGCATGAGGTTAGCCTGGGCTATAGCAATACTCTGAGAAAAGTAAGTTCATGGGAAGGAGGCAATACCACTGAAAGGGTAATATGTCCCAGCAGTGAGGTCTGCTCTAACAGGGACAAGACACACCTTTTTAGCTGCTGAGTCATTTGCCCCAAGCAGTTAAGAATTCTGGCTAAGCGGATATCCACCATTGACACATATTCCTTATGGTTAATATCTGGAATGTTACAAGTAGATTTGTGACCTAGAGGTTATTACAGCATATTTTCCAGTCACATTTAGTTGGGTTTTGCTTTGCTTTGGTTTAGTTTGGGGAGTTTTTGGTGGCTGTAGTAAGGATGGCCTTATTGGACGATGCCATACATGGCAAGTGATCTACCTCTGGGCTATATTCCTCAGCTCTTGCCAACTTTGTCTTGACTGTGTCCGATACACTCATAATAGCTGTTCTAGCCCTGTGTTTATCTGCATAGATTGGGTAAACCCTGGTGTCTCCCACGTTCCTCCGTCAGTAAAACCCAACTGCTCTTTGTAGACAAAATTGTGGAACCAACACTGGACCCCTATGAAGAGCAAAAGCAGCATTAGTCACTGGGCACTTCAGAAGCAATGTGAGAATCTCATTTGGAGCTATATATTGTCTGTTAGACTATTATGCATGCATTTGCATGTGGAGATCAATCCAGGCCTGCTAAGCAAGTGCTTTGCCACTGAGCTACACACATTCTAGCCTCTGCTGTTTGTTCTACTACAAGGTTACAAATAACTTATCAAAATTTACAAGTTAAGCAAACTGTGTAGAAAATAAATCCTGCTTTCACTTATCACTTTTATCAGGCAGCAGTCTAAAGAGCAGACTGGTACAGAGACACATCAGGGTGCAGGTCTACTTTACCCAGTATGCATGAGCTGTTCGTGCTTCTAATGGATCCAGATGGCAGAGCTATTAGAAAAAGGGGCAGGCTCCAGAGTTCTCATCAAAGACTAAATTAAAGAGGACAATTAAAGTGAAAACTCTTTAAATGGGACTGTGAAGAGACAGTGGAATTTAGTCTACTGGGTGTCTCTGTTGGACCGGGCAGTTGTCATGAGGTTGGATCCGAGACCATATTAAGAGAATCACACATAAACTTCCTCTCAGCCCCTAGCAGGGACACATGAAAAACCCTCTCCCAATGGAACCAAACACCTGATACCTGCTGAGGCCATCCCTATGTCCCAAGTGCTGCGCTCCTTATGCCTCTGCCTCGTCCTGCCCTGGGTAGGCACTGTGTTCAATATGGACTCACTGAATCCAAATGCCTACAGGCATCCACACCTACTTCTCCAAACCTTGATCTGCCTCCATTTTCTGATGCAGATACCTTCCTAGTGGCTTCTTTCCCCCTAAGCCTTATCTGATTCACCCCTCAAATTCTCATTTCTATAATCTGAGTGGACCAGATGTCCTGAACTTTAATTTAGTCAGGACTGGAGTTCAGAGACCCCACTTTCTTCAGCTCCTGTGAGCCTCAGAATTCTCTATCAACTCCTGTTCATGTACCCATGACTCTGACACCCACTAGTCACTCCCTAGTCATGGTCTTCAGTATCCTAACTAAAGCATAAAAGAGTGCATGCATTCAAGTAAACAGTGCCTTTTCAGGCCTGCTGTGTGAGTCTCTAACAGATGTCCAACTTCTTGGACAAGTAAATGGAGGGGACTTTTTTTTTTTTTTCTTTTTTTAAATGAAGGTAAACCCAAAATCATTCTTGGAGATGTCGTCTTACAAGATGAACTCTGACTTCGTGGATGATATGCCGTACCTCTCTGAACCGCTCCAATTAGTAAGAGTACTCAAAATTACCCCAGGTAGCTAAAAAGAAAATCTAAAATGGTCTTTATGTTCTTCTAATGGAACCATTTAGTTAGAAGAATAAAGACATCAGGAGGTTAAAAGTACCTTCAAATCTAAGGCTGTCGTCATAGGTGGAGTGCTTGTCCATGTGTAGGAAGCCCTGGGTGCAGTCCCCCGAACTGCATCAAATGGGCATAGCACACACCTGCGATCCCAGCACTTGAGGTTGGGAGACAAGGAGAAGAAACAGAAGTTCAAGACCATCCTTGGCTATACTGGGACTTTTGAGGACAGTCTGAGACATTCAAGACCCTGAAAGTAATGACAGGGAAGGAAGGAGGAAGGGACCCACAACAGAAACAGTTCTGTAATGCTCTGAGAATTTTTTAAAGCTCATGTGGAATCACAAATACTATCTAGGAAAAATAAAAGGGTGCAGGGGAAGGAATGAGAGTGTGCGGTCACTTTGAACACATTAATCATAAATTCCAAATCACCACTAACGTGTTGGTGTCACATTAAGGAGAGAAAGCATTTCTCCTTGGTGTCATTTCCCCTTGGCGTCATTTCACCAAGAGTGAACTCAGATTTGATTTTCCATTTCATGTTCCCTGTGTCTTCTGACCTCATCCTTCGTGTCTGTTACATGAGTCTGAATCTGTGCCTGCCTGAAGGCTATCTTGTAAATCTACCCTTGTGTGTTCATCTGTCACAAAGGGCTTTGTTCTTTATTGAGCAGCCCAGAAAGCATAACAGAGAAGGAATGAGGGGTAATGGAAATCTTTAACAGAGTTTTAAAAGGGATTATTAAATCACACATTCCAATTAGGCCCAACTGACCCAGATAACAGTATTTCAAACACTATTGTTTATCGAGCAATATTCAAATGTTGTGTTCAACATTCATGGTGGATATTCATTTTAGAAGATTGCTTTCAACTTCTGTGTTTGCTGTTTTCAGCAAACTATACCCATTCATTACTGTTGGTCAGGGACACGGAAGAGTACATGACTTAAGATTACAGCTAGGCACAGGGAGATCCAAGGGCAAGTAAGGGTGATTGTTAACACTATTTTTTAAAAGCCAAGCACACAGTAGGATAGCATATTAAGTCATAAGTGTGACCTCAGGGTGTACTTACCTTGGCTGTAATGTAAGGTCCATCAAAAGTTCCAATCCAGTCTCTTAGAATGAAAGATATATTTTTTAATATTGTATCATCACAAGAGAGGATCAAGGACTAATATTAAATATTATTAAAACAATGTCTACTGGTACATATAGGAAAATGGACTGATGAAATGGAGACAGAACCTAGATAAAGAATTAAGTCCATAAAGGTGTCAGAGATCTGTCCTATCTACATGATTCCTCAAGCTAGTCATAGAAAAGATGAGTCCAAGTCAGTACCTCTCAAATCTACAAGTGTGTACTCTGAATACTTAGAAATGTACATATACAAATGTGACATGATATGTGGACAAGGTCTAGAAACAACTCAAATGCTCAAGAATGGTACCACTCAACTAAATACTGACATAGCCATAGTAAGGATACCAAGCAACCAGTAAAGTAAAAAAGCTATCTGTGGCACATGGCCAATGAAATAATTAGGTGATAAAAGGCAGATGGTGTGTATGTGATATTACTCCAAGTAAAACAAGAGTGAATAGAGAAATAAGGCTTTATATTTATATATGTTGGCATAATTTTTCTAAAAAAGATTTATGTATATGTAAGTCCACTGTAGCTGTCCTCAGACACACCAGAAGAGGGCTTCAGATCCCATTACAGATGGTTGTGAGCCACCACGTGGTTGCTGGGAACTGAACTCAGGACCTCTGGAAGAGCAGCCAGTGCTCTCAACCACCGGGCCATCTCTCCAGCCTGGCATATTTTTTTAAAAAGGGGGGTATGGATGGCAATACAAAAAGCCAGGGGCGTGTGTGCACTATGGGAAGCTGGGAAGACATTGTATTTTTAGTATATATTGTATTTTTTAACCATGTGAATGCATTCTTTAAGCCTATGACACGATACAGATCGTAAGATACTGTCCCTACAGTTTGATCGAATGGTAACAGGCCACTTACAGAAATGACACAAATGGCCCACATTATCAGTATAGGCTCTGGTGGCATGCTCAGGCTCTACAACCTTGAGTTCAGAATAGACTAGAAAGCTCTGGCTGAGTCTCAGACCCCATCTGTTTTCATGCTTTAAGAAATACCTGTTCTTACCACCTAGTGTGCTGCTTATGCAGTCCTCAGCACACATGGCCAACGACTGCCATTGTGACTGCAAGAAGAGTCCTCCCCTCAGACCATGCAGAAGTCTCCTCCCTGATCCATAAAAGTTATCATCAGTCTCATAAAAAGCACCTGATGTGGAGGTGGGGGTGGGGGAGAAACAAAGAAACAAAAGATTGCAAACAAAAGATTGCAGAAACATGTATTTTAATTCATGGTTTAGATTCTGGTGGTTACAACAGCAAATTATTTGGAATTCTACTCAGAAAACTCAAAGCTGTACCTGTAGATGTTATTTCAAATAAAAGACATGGATTTATGTACTTGGGTTGTACTAAGAAATTTCCATGGCAGCGTGTACCTGGTCTGAGCCTTTTGGTGACTAGCTATGGCTTCTGCAGGAACTTCAGTCTGCAAATTGCAGAATTGCAATGCTGAGGAGGACCAGCACAGTTGTCCTTCCTTATATACCGTGGCACCTAGGCAGGGTCGAGAAACACAGCACAGCATTTCATGCACAAAATACAGGGGCCCAACATTTGACTTGTCAACTCTCAAAATTGATTATCTTCTTGTTTGGCTGATCCTCCACATAATCCAAAACAAGAGGAGTACTGGACATTGACCATTTTAGTATGTAAAAGCTGTCTAACATAGATGCCACTAAAGGAAAAGATAGGCCACCAATGGAAAATACTTTCTCTTCACATTGATTATGGCACCAGGTACAATCATTTCTGTCAATCTTGCTGTCAAGTGCTAGATTTTTACTGTAGGTGATGAGACAAACAAATAGCAATCGTTTTTGTCACTCAGCTGACAAGCAATCTCACAATGTAAGCAGTGCTCGAATTTCCCCCCAGCACAGGTGACAGAACTGGCAGACAGCCTCCTACAGACAGACCCATCACCAGGGTCACCAAACAGTCCTACAGTCTCCACAGTCCTCAGATATCATGGTTATGTTGGCTATGCACACACCAACACACCATAACGTATGTAAAAGTTAATCCAACAAATACCAAATTCAGAATACTTCCCTTACTGAAAAAATTCGTTATAGCTTTGAGCACATTCTAACATCCATTTCTTTCAGCTTCCTAGAACACACACTGTACTACTGTGTGTCCCAAGCTTGGAACAAATCACAGTTAAAAAAAATTAGCAAGTAGAAATGAAGATTTTTTTTTCCCCCTTAAGAAAATAGTTTAAACAATAGCATCTAACTGCAGTGGTGTTAAGTAACATTTCCAAACAACCTCTGCATTTAAAATAAAAATAGACAAAGTGCAAATTTTCCACATCTCCTTACATTCTAAATGGGCACCACGAACCCACTGATAGACTACAGCAAGGTCACTGGCGTTCACTTTGAGGGCTTTTTGTCTTGCAGTGGCCCGTCCCCATCATACAGTAATACTTGCAACTCTTTAAAAAATAAAGAGCAAAGAAAAGGAAAACTTCAAGCCAGCTTTAAAAAAGTAATCAACCTACAAAATTCACCACTATCAACAAAACATTAAGTTTATAAAGATTAGAAATTATTATAGAGGCCTCAGTCCCCCATCACACCTCTGTAGTGGAAGACTAGGCATTAAGAGAGGGGAATGAGCCAACTAAATAATCTGGCATACACCATGAAGTTACAAGGAACACAGTTCAGACTTTGGCAGGTAAGATGTGGATTTAAGAGCACTTACTGTTTACTTCAGAAAGACGGAATCTAAGGAGAAGCGAGACTTTGGACTCACATTACTTTCACACAGATAAAAACCTTTCTTTCAAGTAATCCCATTATACACTGCCACCTTTAAAAGAACCAAGAATTAAAGTACTTAAAGACTTTAAATCCCAGGTTTAGAAAATGACAGTCTAGGGCCTTCAAGTCCTCACTGTCTTAAGTCACCAAGGATGGCTGATCTGGGATGAACTGAAGATGGGGGAACAGGGAGGAAGTGACACTCATGCTGAAGCATCTCACCAGACAGTCACACAAAAGAGGTAGAGGATTGCATAGATTGTGTTCAAAATCAAATATTTAAAATGCTTACTTTAAAACAAAAATTTGTGTATAATCCAATTAGCATTATAAACCCATAGGATCCCATTCAAATTTTGTGAAGGAAAAAAAAAATCCATTAAATAGGGTTTTCATGAAATAACTGAAAACATCTACAGTTAGGAGGGAACAAAGAGAAAAGTCAGAAGGGGGCTATAGGCTTTAGGTAAAGGACACTCCACTCTTGAGCCAGCCTGGGGTACACAGGCCAAGTGAGCACGGGAGGGCACTTGCCCACCTTCACCAAGGCAAGTCCCCAAAACCACAGCAGCAACAGCAACTAAACATCTTAACAGGGTTGAATTCCTGGGAAGTCATCCAGAACCTCTCACTAGTCACTGAAAGGCCTATTCATTATAGTGACAGCCCTGTAGTACAGAGGATGACAGTGTTAGGCAAGTCGAAAACATTAACTACACCATTTATAGATTTCTGTCACTGGGGCCAGCTCTAGGCAGCACTGGTTCCCTGGTTCTTTTTCTACAACAGAGTGAATAGTCTTCTCAGGATAGACACAGTCATTTAAAGTTTGACAACTAGGAATGCAGGGTAATACAATACAAACAAAAGGTGAACCAAGTATGGCATTAGTATAACTTACACTTTTAAAGTATATACTTCATTTATAAATATCTCTAATTGATATTCTATTAAGGATCATAAATATTCAAGTGGACATTTGAATTTTTTCTTAAAGAGTCCAGAATTCTTGAAGTCTTAGACACTTAAGTCTCTTTGCTCAGTGTCCAAGGCTAAAAGGCTTCATACAGTCCGATATGTCTATGAAGACACAGAAAAGTCTTCATTACCTCCTGTGCTGCAACAACGCTTTAAAGTTCTGTAATTCTCTTATGCTGGTAGAAAGTCTATAGGAGGAAAACAAGTGCGTATTAGAACATACGGATGGCATGATGTACACATACTTCAAACAGCCAATACTGCTTCCTTGAGCTATCTAACCTGGAAGCAAAACCATCTAAAAGAACCAAACACTGAACGGTGTCAATCCCATTTAAAATAGAAATGCTGTAACTCCTATCAAAACCGACAAGTTATGGAGCTTTGGAGCTTTGCTTAAAAGGGCAAAAGAAACCAATTCATCTTCACATTGAGACCATGCATGAGAGGCAGGTGTGGTGGTACACACCTTTGACTACAGCACTAATGAGGCAGAAGCAGACAGATCTTGAGTTTGGTGCCAGCCAGAGGTTCAAAGAGAAACTTTGTCTTGAAAAACAGAACACCAACCACAAGAAGACTGTAGATGAGCGATGGACACAGGGCCATGAATGTCTTCTACACAGTTCCTTCCAATCCCAGCACCTGTCTATATTTATGGCACTGTACAATTGATTACTGGCTCAAAGAATACATAAAGAGCTCAAACACAGAAGTAAAACCGTGGGATGGGAAGAAATGAAAAGCCTGCAAGTTCATCTTTCCTTATGTACTCAGGGTTGATGTAACAAAATCCAGTGTTTCTTCTACAGCCTAGTGATATCGTTACTGTACACTGCTAACTACCTGTTTTTTCTTCAACTCAATATTTGAAGAATCCCTGTTTGTTGAGAACTTAGGAGGTTCCAGGCAACGATTTGACCTCTCAAGTGTACATACTTAATAAACTTAAAGAACAAAACAACAAAAGTTAGCTAGAACTTTGCTTTTACATTTTAGGTAAAAGTAGGATCAAATCAAGTATTTTTCAAGGATCCCCCCAGGGCTCAATGTGGGTTCTGAGCATGGAGCCAAGGTCGGCTGAGCCGTAGTGCTGGCAAATAGCAGGCCAGGATCCCAGGACTCTAAAACTGACTTCCTGGCCAGCACCCCTTGAAGGGAGAATGACCTCTAGATACAGCGTTGAAGCTAGAAGGGAACATTTATGAAAGCCAATGAAATTTTAATGAAATATTCAATCAAAATTTTCCTTTATCAATTTAATTTTGTTTGTGCTTAAAATGTTTATGTTATTTAAGATCTTTTTCATTTCAAATAATCTACATTTCACCTCGTCTCTTCTATATTTTTCTTCAGACCTCAAAAATATGTAAACAATGTTCCCTGAAATATAAAAACATAATCAGCATCCTATCTATCTTCTGGTTGTTGTCTCAATTACCACAGACATCCTTAAATACAGAGAAGAGCTAGGCTAGCAGTCAGTTCATATGTGTGTAACCACACTAGGGGCTGAGGGACGGTCACTGAGGTCAGGCTGCACTGGAACAAAACCCTGCCTAGACAAAAATAAGCACATGGAGGAACTAGGTGAAGGCCTTGGCATTAAGCTGGGACATATCTAAGTTATCTTTGAGAGATTGGTCTCCTTTGAACTTAGAAATCACACTCACAAAACATACATATTAATCTGTCATTTGGTCTGGTTTTAAAAATAAACTTTCCCCTGTGATTTGACTTTACTATTACAACACAAAATATGGTTTTCTATGATTCTTTTCCTTCTGCTCTATATCCCAACGCTGTGTATATTTCTGTAGGTAACTTCAAGTTACTTAAAAAGTCACTGCTGGGACACACACACACACGTGCACGCGCGCACACACGCACGCGCACACACACACACACACGTGCACGCACGCACACGCACACACGCACACACACGCACGCATGCACGCACACTGCATTTGGTAGGAGTGTATGAGAGAGGAGGACTCCTCTGCTTAGGCAATACAGAGCAGAGGAAGGAAGTCAAGTCTTTAACTTCACAATCGCGTTTTCATTACTACTCAACTACAACAGGCAGGAGCCAGCCAAAGAAAAGAGTACTAGGAGACTATTTCCCTCATGAAATTGAGAAAACAAATTGAAAAGTACTGGAGCTGCAAACTATCAGTTCTTCCTGGGACCCATGGAGAACTTGGCTGTCAGCCTGGAGGCCACACTGAAAAATGGATTTAAGGTGTTGGTTTGTTTGAGACAAGGTCCTTACTACATAGGCCACATTGGCCTTGAAACTCGTGATCTGTCTGCCTCAGCTTCTCAATGCTGGGGTTATGAGTGTGTGCCACCACAGCCAGCATTTTATCTTTCTGTCAGCAAACCAAACCAAAGCATACCTTTTGGGGGGAAAGATAATCTTTGCAGTATGTTGAAACCTGTAGGGGGATCAGGTCTCAGCTTACCTTCCAAAAGCATTTAAAAGAGCAACTATTTCCTGCCGAGTGAGCTGGAAGCCTTTAGATGGACTGTTCTCCGGAAGTTTTTGGATTTCCTTTTCAGAGAATAGTATCTTCAAGGCAGTTCCTAAACCCTGGGTCTGAAGAAAATATTCACAAATTTACAGTTAACTTCATACAATAGCTACTATGAAGAATTACTCAGTGAGGACACTAAAAACCACATGAGGGAGCTGGAGGGACAGCCAGCAGCTGGGAATGCTTGTTGCTGCTCTTCATCCAATGGCTCATAACCACCTGTGATTCCAACTCCAGGAAATCTGACACCCTCGGTGGACACACACATACCCCCAAATAAAAACAAAGAAAATCTCTTTTTAAGATCCTATGAACGGAGCGTTACAACACAGTGCTGGACTATGCATGAAGCAGTGGCTACTCCCTCCCAGATCTCACACAGAAACACTTCTCAGAAAATGGGAGCAACCTGATGCTTGTTGAGCGCATTACTAAGATGCCTGTTTTATTATCAGAACCACACTATTTACTTGTAATCTTGAAAGCACTACTTTTTTTTTTTTTTTTTTGTAGTACTGGGGATGTAATTATCATCATCTTTGTGAGAAAATATGAAAGCCAGGCAGCAGCAGTGTATGCCTTTAATCCCAGTATTCCAGAGGCAGGCAGATCTCTGTGAGTTCAAGGCCAGCCTGGTCAAAGAAAGTTCCAGGACAGCCAAGGTTACTCGGGAAAACCCTGTCTTGAAAACAGAAAGAAAAAACAAAAAGAAAAGAAGAGGTAAAAATCAAGCAATGTTCTGACGATTCAGGCCTGCCCTGCACAACTTTTTCATTTTGTGCTCAGCAGCTTTTTACCACTGAAACAAACAAACCACGTCCAAAATATGATGTTTAGGACTTATGTATTTTACTTTCTACAAATAAATCTAAGATGATACTAAGATACCGAATACAAAAATGTCCTTACTCTTCGATATCCAGCAGTTTAGTAGTTTTTTCATAAAGTTTAGTAAAGTCTTTCCATAACAACACAGAAGAGTCAACCTTGGATCTGCCTGTTTCCAAACACTAATTCAATGATCAAAAGATATCCTGATAAAACTGAAGCAAAAACATTTAAATCTATGAACAGTTTGGAAAGGAAAGATAACACACACACACCTGCAATTTCCCCCACAATCTGCATTTATCACACCCAACACAGTCCATGATTCGTGAGATGTTCTTGAAATGTAACCGGAATTCCTCCTGGTGTGCAAAAAATATCTGAATTAGACTTTTGAAATTAAGAAACATTTGGTCGAATTACACATATAAAATAAATTTTTAAGGTTTACAAGTGCCTGTTGTTTTTCAGTAGTTAACACAATTTGAATTTGTATAACACAACATAGTACATTAAAATAGCAGACATTAACAGAAGTGAAGATTCGTGTAGCACATTATTTCAACACATCTTACTGAGAAGGCACTTAAATGAAGGGCTGGAAAGCTAACGGTGCGAGGCCTTTACACTGGAACGGTTGCTTACAGTGAGTAGCTTTTAAAATCTAGTTTGTCAGGGTACTTTCTCTCAGCAACAGAAAAAGTAAAGTAAAACTTTACTTTTTTCTAGAACGTTGGCACTATTAATCCCAGCACTTGGGAGGCAGAGGCAGGTGGATTTCTGAGTTCGGGGCCAGCCTGGTCTACAGAGTGAGTTCCAGGACAGCCAGGGCTACACAGAGAAACCCTGTCTTGAAAAACCAAAAAAAAAAAGGAATGTTGGCCCTAGAATAGATGCCATTGTAAATTCATAATGCCGTATTGTATCATAAGTTCTCAAACAACAATTATCTCAATTTAACCCCAAATCTACTCAGACTAACATTAAAATATAGGCCAGCTGGAAGTGTGGATGAATTAAGAGGTAGTTTCCAGACTACTCTCAATTACCTTTAATGACTTGGCCCCCTTTTTGTCACCTGCAAACATGGATTTCTCATCGAAGTGCATAGGAAAGGACCTAATGAAATGACAAAATTGTTAGTAAGTTACCAATGAAAAATCCAAGTACCAGTCTTAGGAGTTCTGTTAGAGTATTTAAAGGCAGTCCTCTGCTACATGTGTGCTGGGGGCCTTGGACCAACCCATGTATGCTCTTTGGTTGGTAGCTCAGTCTCTGGGAGCTCCTAGGGGTCCAGGTTAGTTGACACTGATGGTCTTCCTATGGGGTTGTCATCCCAAGACTGCAGAATCTTAAGGATGCAGTATCTTAAGAAAATTACTAAAATTATTTAAAAGTGAAAAACAACCTCCAAGGATGCCAACGCTCAATATTCTTGTACACTTTAATACGTACTTTACTTTACTTTAGGTCCTTCCTGTCTACCTTCTCCTTCGTGCTTATCAACCAGTGAATGTTTCACAGGCTAAGGAAGCTTTAAAAGGTTCCGTTTTGGAAGGTAACTAGCACTACTGTCATGGTTTGAATATACCTGGCCCAGAGAGTGGCAGCATTAGGAGGTGTGGCCTTATTAGAGTAGGTGTGGCCTTGATGGAGGAAGTGTGTCACTGTGGGGGTGGGCTTTGAGACACTCCTTCTAGCCACTAGGAGTCAATCTTATCCTACCAGCCTTCAGATGAAGATGTAGAACTCTCAGCTCCTCCTGCACCATGCCTGCCCAGATGCTGCCATGCTCCTGCCTTGATGATAATGGACTGAACCTCTGTAAGCCAGCCTCAATTAAATGTGGTCCTTATAAGAGTTGCCTTGGTCATGGTGTCTGTTCACAGCAGTAAAACCCTAAGACGGCTACCTTTATGTTTGCTGTAATGCTTACACTTATGACACTATGGAACTTGAAGCCGTAACAGAAATACCACTAAATTGGTGGGGCATTTTGATGCTATATAAAATCCTAAATTCTTTATTAAAATATACATAGCCTATTTTCAAGTGTAACTACTTCTGCAGCCAAGCTTCAGAGAAGCTTTTTGTTCAGCATCTGGAAAACTACTGTGTTACTATTGCTAACATTGCCCCTGTGCTCCTCTTTTCTAACCTCCAGTCAGGTCTTTATCGCCCTTCACTTCACATCATCTGAGCAGTGGAGGATTCCAAGACACTGAAAGCCAGGTCTTACTTTGTATCCTGAAAGATGCTGAGCAGAAGGGTCTTGGTGTCAGCATCATCTTCCAAGTTGCCAGTATAAAGATCAACAATTGAGCGCTCAAAATAAGGGGCCACCTTTGACAAAGCACGAAGCTCTATCAAGTATAAAAAGTACAGATTCTTTAGCCTTCTTGGACCTTCCCCCTTTGTTTCCACAGGGTCAAAGCGGCGTTTAAATTCTTTGATATTAGGTCCCCAACTAGGTTTACCCCAGGTTTCTAAAAAGAAATAGAAATACATTATCTTTTAGCATAAAAAGGTTTTGGTTTCCAACACTTTTTATGATATCTAAAAAGTAAAAGAATCTTCATTTACAAAACCTAATTACCTTCCAGAAGATAATTTGCACACAGATGTAAATTGATGCTGGCATGAAGTCCTGATATAAGCTTATAGAAGACTCTTTTCTCAAGACACAAACCTATTCAGAAAAACAAGAAAAAAGAACCCATGCCCATTAGATACAAAATATCTAATCAAAAGCAGTTAGTACATGGGTTTCAGGTTAATATTCAAGGACACTGCTATGGCTGAAATGTGCAGTGTCTCTGCTGGCTTAGGTTTGGGCTGCTTGTTGCTCTGGTAGAGTTTAGCTAGAAGAAATACAGCAGAGGGAGGGAGCAGGGCCTGGGAGGGTGATAGTATACAGGTCTGCTTCCTGTCACTCTCTGCTCCTGTCTTCGGTATAGCTGTCCTCTGCCACATATTCCGTCTGTCATGATCTGCTCACAGGTTCAGGGCCAAGTAGCCATGGAGTGAACCCTCTCAAACTCTGAGCAGCATAAATTGTTCTCTATAGAAAAACTTTGTCAACTATGTTGGCCCCCTGACATAAAAGGAACTAACACAGATAATAAAAACAAATCAGGAGATAATTGTATAGGCAGTGAGAGGAAGATTTTGACTAGAAAACACTAAGATTCTTGTTTTGGAATGGACTTAGCTGAATGCGATGAAAACTTAACCAAGAACAAGACAGAAAGACCTGGTCCCTGAAGGTGGCCCAAACACTGGATGCAGCTGTGTCATTCCCAGGCTACCAGAGAGCAATTGCACAGGCCGTAGTTTAGACTAAGAATGCACGAGACACAACTACCAGGATGAAGTCACTGCTCTGCCTTAGCGATCCCTGTGTCATCCTATACCTTCTCTCTGTGTTCTTTGAATCTACTTTGTGGTGGAGAAAGAAGGGCCTTTATGGCCTCTTGCCCTGGGACGGGCTAATTCCCTCTAACGACATATCACTCTACTTACAGAGAGATAATACCTAGAAAACAGACTCCCAGGAATTTTAACACTTAAAAAAAACCCAAGTATTTATAATACAAGTCGCACCATATGGAATCCAAGGATGTGATACAAAGTCACTTCATGTGGATTCCTTAACCCGCACAGGCTTCTGCGCAAAATTTATGGCAAATACCAACAGAATCCCATAATCCTTCCCTTCCACTGCTACTTCATAAGATTTTCTTTTATAATAATATACATTATAAGTGCACTTAATGACAACAAATAGTAAACTTGGAAATGGCTAAGATGGGCCTAGAGTGAGGCTCAGTAGCCAAGAACATGCTTAGCGTGTACACGACCCTGAGCTCAACTCCCAGCACTAAAGTAAAAAAATAAATAAATAAAACCCCAAAGCTAACATGGAAATTCACACTGTACTTATTATACCACATGAAGAAAGGAAATTTTTTTTTTTTTTTTTTTTTTTTTTTGGTTTTTTGAGACAGGGTTTCTCTGTGTAGCCCTGGCTGTCCTGGAACTCACTCTGTAGACCAGGCTGGCCTCGATCTCAGAAATCCACCTGCCTCTGCCTCTCGAGTGCTGGGATTAAAGGCGTGTGCCACCACTGCCCGGCAAAAATTTTTGAATAAATAATCTTTATAGAAAATTTAAAAATAAATGAAAATACAGAATAATACATTTAAATTATGATTTATTTAACGTGCATGAATGTTTGTTTGCATGTATGTATGTATGAGTACTATGTGCATGTGTGATGCCTGCTGAGGTCAGAAGACAGCATTGGATCCCAGAGAACTAGGAGTCATAGATGTTAGTGAGCTGCCATGTGGGGGATAGGAACCAATTTTAACAGAACAGGATAGGAGAATTTTAACAGAAGAGCATCTGTGTGGCTTACTGTTGGATCTTATCAATGGCCCTCAGACCATTAGTTTACTCCTTACCACAGATGGCTCTGAAACAAACATCCTCAAACTAGGAAAAACAATTCTTTTGAGATCTCATTCTCTAATTCAAAATGTTATAGAGACCAAAATGTACTTTGTAGCTTTCTCCAGAAAACATATGTCAATTTAAAATGTTTATAACAAGGACTACAAATAAAACGAAAAGATTTGCTAAAATATTAAGTACTAACTTCAAGGAAATTTTCCTTCAATACTTAATCAAGGACTTGGTCAAATTTGAGGTTCAATTTCTATTTCTTCCAACCTACCTGTCTAAGCGGTACTTCTGTCTTACAAAATGGCCAAATTCTAGAGAAGGAACAGCAAGTAAAGCCAAGTTCATGATAATTCACAGGCCTAAAAACCAGGGCCTGGGAAACTAAGAGGAGTTCCTATTTGCAAAGCTCACAGAGCTTTTAAGCTGGAGTAGAGCAGGCATAGCAAGGAAGGTGGAGCAGAAATACATATCCTGTGACCTGGATGACCTCACACAAAGAGCTAAATGCTGACATCCAAGACATGCCGATTGACTGCACTACACAGACACACAACTGTCCTGAAGACCTTCCTTCTGGCCCAACCTGGAGCAAGCAGGCAAAAGCTTTCACCTCTTGCTCTGAAAAAAACACACAAAAGACAACCTACAAAGGCAATCCCACCAACTTCCAGTTCTAATGATAACACAACAAATTAGACCACCCAATTTGGGGGATCTCTTTTAGATTTAATGGCATTCAAATTATTTTTCAACAATGGGTTTAGGAGACACTGAATATATGTAAACATGTCTCTCATAAGAGGGCTAGATTTACTACTGCCACAGAATTGTTCTGACTTTGACTGTTACTTGGCTGTTTTCAAGAATTCTTACTGGTATCATCTCTATCAACAGTGTAGGTGGCAGCAAAACTATTGTCACCCTCCAGCTCCAGAAGACAAAATCATCTCAGAAAAGGCTGAACCAGTTACCTAATCTACAAGTGCTCTCTGGAACCACATTCAGGGACTCCAAGCAGCAGGGCACTGGTGGAGTAATGGATGAAGGTCAAACATTGACAGACACTCTATTCCCCTCCTCCATTATCAACATTCAAGTCTCTGACTAGCCCTCTGAGTCTCAATCAGAAGTGTCCAGCTTGTGGCCCATGTGTAGCATGCATCCAAGAATATCTATAAATGCAGTTCAATACATTTGTAGACCCCAGTATCATATGCCAAAATGTCAGATACCCCTGATCTGAATTACTTTCCACAATGTTCATCTTTAGACTTATTAAGTTATGCATCTTTTACTAAAAGTATTTTCTAATACAACTCACAACAGTATTCATACATGTTCACCTTTTAATGACCAATATATACATACAGAGTTGACTAAGAACAAACAAATTTTGTTCATAAGAGAAAACAGCCAATTAACAACCAACGGAATTGACTAGAGTTTAATACTGCTGGAAGTTTATGGCTATGAAACAATGATTTCTCTCTATCATTCAGCTTGCTAATCCTCCACTAAGTATCAGTTGTGTAGATAATCAACCAGATATAGTTTACCTTCTAGCCACGTATAGAATGATTCTCCTTAAAAAACAAAAACAAAAACTTGGTTAAAATATTTTAAATATTCATGTATAAACAATAAATCAGATCATTTGAGTATTACTTCTAGAAATGTCTACTCCTTTAGACTAAATAGTAAAATGGGCATATGTACCTAGAAAAACCCACCGGTAATTTAAATAGAGTTTTCTTATAGATGTTTTGATTATTAAAATATATGATAAAACAATGCAGCGTAAATACTAAAATATATCTTATTCGTTGAAGGTTTAAATTCAAAAGCATAGGTGCAAACAATAAATCTGTCTGAGGTAACAAGCATAGTACTTAATTATATCAATAAACCACGAATATAAAAATTAAATTATAATTACTCTATTTTTCTTAAGTCAATAAAGGTAGGTGTGTTTCCTCACTTATCTAAGACTAAATAAATATCAAAGGATAATTTTCAGTGTAATACAAGACTGTGACTCCTATGTATGGGACCTAAGACATCTCCCTGGGACCGAGAGGACCGTGGTTAAGAAACACAACCACAGCAGCAGTATGTTCTACTACATAGGATGAAGACCAGAGTTAATCAACAATGCCTGTGTTCTTATAAACTGGTGAGAGATTTGTAGGTGTCTTTGACACAAAAAGAAGCTAAATATACAGACAAATTTACACAGCACTGATCTTGTTTGGCCACTCCCCATGACACACCTTGAAAACACTGCAGGTAAATGCACATACTTTTGTCATTAAAAGAGAGAATTGCTCCTAACTTGAGAATGCTCTTTTGAGTTAGGGAGGGAAAGAAGGGACGTTCTGCTGTACTTTCTAAGAGAATGACAGAAACTTTCGGCCCACAGAGGTGCTACCCAGTCTTTGGGAGGAACATTGAGACTTCTTCTGCCTCATGAGTGCCACTCCATCTCACTCCAAAACCCCACAGGCAGCTTTCTGCAGCCATCCGTTACTCCTACACTGGCTAAGGATTGTTACCACACTTACTCAACCTTAACTGGCAGCTCCCAAAAGCTTCCATGTGGACTCTTAACCCATCCCTTTAGATGACTTCAGTCCTTCCCATTGCAAACAAGTCACACAGGATACACTAGACTTCCTGCTCAGTTTCTAGGCTTGTGCTATTCCAACAAGCTTGCACTAGCTAATTCTACTGATCTACACCTGCTCCTTTAATTCAGAATTCATCTTAAAGACCACTTCTAGGAAACTTTTCTCATCATGCATGCGGGTGCTTTGTTTAACCCTGAGTTACACCTGTTGGTGGGGCTATGTGTCCGAGTTTCTGTATGTTTGTGGCATTGGTTGTGTATTGCATTTGTCTTCCTCTGTGCATCCTTGGCTCACAGAGGGAATGTGTGCATTTTATACATCCTCTCAGTCTGCATAATGACACTGAGCACAGGTAAGGAGAAACCGACTGGAATAGTTTACTGACTGTTTCATAGCCAAATGCTGGAAAATAGTCTTTATGAAATTAAGCACATTATTGAAAACTGAAAATATAACTTTCAAACTCAATAAGACAATAAAGAAGTCACAAATTATCTGATAAAATGACTTTGCTACATCTCAGAATCTTCAAGTAGATTAAAAACCACTATCCATTGTGTATGTGGGAGGAAGGATTCTTGCATGCCTAGCAAATGTGTGGAATCAACTCTCTTCTTCCATCACCTGGGTCCTCAAGATCAAACTCAGGCCATCAAGCTTGGCAGCAAGAGTCTTTATCACCAACATTCAAGATTTCATTAACAGAAAATGGGAATCTTGGAAAATGGACCTAATTTATATACTAAACACTTATGTTAAATGGTCTTATACTTTTTTTTTAAAACATAAGACAACTTTATATTAAGAAAATCTTATTACCAGTCACCATTCATTTCTGAAAAAATAGGCTAAGCCATCTGCTTTTAAAAAAAGAAAGGAAAGAAAGAAAAAGAAAAACACCAAATATTTAATAGTAAACAGAATTCTTCCATGGTTGAAGTGAACACAAGAGTTTCAACTCACCATCATCTTCCCCTAAAAGAAAAGAGAGAAACATTACAAAATGTCTTACCCAACTAGGATTCCAGCCCTGCTAATTAGTGCAAAACTAATCCTCACTGTTAAACTGTTTACTCTATCATGAGCTCTGATCACTGTTGCAAGCATCCTGCAAATAAATAAGGTTCTTAACAAAACTGCAGGCCAAAGAGTACAAGATTTTCACATTTTACAAAACAGACAGAGGAAAGGGGAAGGGGAAGGGGATGAAACTGAAAAGGGAGAAGGAACTGGGCCTGGTAACACAGATCCGTAATTCCAGATTCCTGGGAGGCTGAAGGCAGGACCTTCACCGAGTTCAAGGCCTGCCTGGGCTATGAGTTTTAGGCGGGGATGGCAGCTCAGTGAGACTCTGGGGAGCTGGAGATGTAGCTGCACTAAAGTGTTAATGTGCACAAGGCCTGACATTTCCATCTTCACCACATTAAAAGATAGGAAACAACTGAGATGGCCAGAGGCATCTAAATTCAATACTTATCAGATATAGAAACTATCCTTCAGTCCCATAAACACCATCTTTGTGGACAGCATAGTTTGCACGCTGGGTAATCTAGATGGTTATTCTTTTGCCCAGATGGCCTGAAGGAGAGCAAGGACATCTTCCTGGGCTGGGAGAGGCCTGAAAGTTGTTCTGCCTGTTGTCTTTGCCTGACAGAGTCTGGCAGGACAGTTTATTTCACAGGAAAAGGTTCTGTTGCTTAAAAAACCTTTTGGAAAAACAGAGGCATAGAACTGACACTGCTCCAGGAACAGAGTGGAAGAAACTCTATTCTGAGCAGGAAGAGCCCTCCATGTCAGTAGGGAACCCACCAGTAGCATCAGCCAGAGCTGCAGGCTTTGTTGAGCAGCAGAGGCACTGTGTGCACTCTCACTGCCTTGGCCTGTCTTTAAAAGTTTGTCCCAGGTTTTCTTTTCTTCCATCCTCTCTCTGATTTCTTTCCCCTCCCTCTTCCCAGCAGTTTCTTGTCTATTTTATGATAAAGGGCAACAAAGTGTTTCTTTGTAACTGGCATCTTTTGTTTAAAAATGTAATTGTATTTTCTACTTTGACACAAAGTGACCACAGGAAAGGGCTAAAGAAATGTCTTCCTTAACTGTAACCGGAACAGCAGAGAGAGGGATGACCTCTTGTCCTTTATGTAGCTTCAAGTGTCTCAAGTTTTCTAACATTTAGTGTAAGACATTGAAATTGAAAACCCAAAGCTAAAAGCAGCAAAAGACAAAGAAAGTAAGTTATGACTACTCTGTTCATAGTCCTTACCTTACCAGGAAGTTTCAGAATGAGCTTGGAGAATAGCATTTTGCCTAGACAGAGCCAGCATCTAAAAGCAATGCCTATGATCAATTATTCTACATCTATTTGGGCCTCAGGCCAGAAGGTACAAATCTACATAGGAATTTCAACTTTTTTATCTAAGTCGTGACCTGAACTCTGAACTGGTAGGTCAGCTACAGGGTCAGTCTCAGGAAATTGCTGCTTCTAGATAAGAGGATGAAGATATCCCTACTAACTACTGCATGCTACACCATCTAAACAGCACACTAGCTATTATGTACCTTAAGCAACTGTTTTTAGAGGTGTCACATGCAGTGGGCTAAGAGTTCTGCCTAAACATGGAGGTTCTTCCTTGAAGACAATGGTAGATGGCACTGCCACCACATTTAAATCTAGTGAACTAAACTGAAATGCAAAACTGTAACCCAGGCTCACAGTAACCACAGAAACACTTAATGGCCAGCTGGTAACTGGCCACTTTGTGGAAAAGCGCAGGGACTGGAGCAGTGTTGGGGGCAGCCAGATTGCCTGCATTCTCGTCATCCTTTCTGTGCAGAGCATGGTCCACAGGTAGGTACCCCAGGCAACACAAAGAGTTAGATAGGTCTCTGGTGGAGCACAGCCTGTTGTGTGCTCATCTAGCTCCCAGGTAACCTGTGTGCACTGTGATGAACCCCTGATGAGCCCTGACTCTCCACTTTGGCTGCGCATCACCAACTAGGACACTGTTTCTCAACCTGTGGGTCATGAGCCCTTTGAGGTCGAATGACCTTTCACAGGGATCACCTAAGACCATCAGCAAGTACAGATATTTACATTATAATCCATAATGGTAGCAAAATTACAGTTATGAAGTAGCAACAAAGATAATTTTATGGCTGGGGACACCACAACATGAGGAACTACATTAAAAAGTCCAGCATTAGGAAGGTTGAAAGTCACTGAACTAGTGTCAAAAACATGAGGACAGGGTCCTCACGCTCTGGCTTCTTAATTTACTGTTGTAAGGCAGGACCTGGCCTCTAGAGTTTGAATTTCTCAGGAAATCTGGGGTATGCATAGATCACTCACATCTTATCTTGCTTGCCTTAATCACTAAAATTAAGCAAACATATAAAATTGTTATTTTTTTCTTGAATTTGAAAAAGCATGAAACATATGGGAAACCCACCTCGGCTAGGTGCCAGAGGATTTAAAGGACGATAGACAGATCGAGGCCTGAAAGAGAGCACAGAGCTCAGCTGTAAAATGCTCTAACTTGTATGTAAAGCCTTTTCCAACAGAAACAAACGCCCGCCTCTCCCCCTCGGCCCGCCTCTCCCCCCCCCC
>JADRCH010000875.1:729913-789429 GCA_019843965.1 Rhynchomys soricoides
CAGCTCCTATAGACTCAGCTCCTATAGACTCAGCTCCTATAGACTCATGTGTTTTAAACGCTTGGGCGTTAGCGCTACGTGAAAGGGATTAGGTGGTATGGCTTTGCTGAGACAAGTGTGTCCTTGCTGGAGGAATTGTGTCACTGGAGGTGAGCTTTGAGGTTTCAAGGGCCCAAGCCAGGCCCAGTGGTACTCTCTCTTCTTGCTGCCTTTGGACCCAGATGTAGAACTCTCAGCTACTGTGTCTGCCTGCTTGCTGCCATGTTCCCCACCATGTGGATAACTGACTAAACCTTTGAAACTATAAGCGAACCCCAATTAAATGCTTTCTTTTTATAAGAGTTGTCATGGTCAAGGTGTCTCCTCATAGCAATAAAACAATGACTAAGACAGTGACACACGCCTTTCTTAGCACTCATGAGGCAGAGGCAGGTGGATCTCTAAGACTCCAAATTTAATCTGTTCTATATAGTGAGTTCCAGGGTAGCCAGGGCAACAGAGAGATAATCTGTCTCCAAAACAAAACAAAACAAAAAAAACAAACAAGCACCGGATAGTGGTGCACACTTTTAATCCCAGCACTTGGGAGGCAGAGGCAGGGAGATCTTGAGTTCAAGGCCAGCCTGGTCTATAGAGTGAATTTCAGAACAGCCAGAGCTATACAGAAACCATGTCTCAACAACAAACAAAAACAAAAAAACCAAAAAGGTTGTTAACACTATATTACAGGTTATCTAATATGTCAACTTCTGTGTTAAAATCACTCTGCAGACTGAAAGGATACTGATGTTTGTGGTGAGTTACTTAACTCCATGTGTGGAGTGTGTGTGTGTGTGTGTGTGTGTGTGTGTGTGTGTGTGTGTGTTCTGTGAACGGGCCATGGAAATTTGTCTCAACTCCTAGCGATTCCCTGCAGTGTTGGGGAGGACTCTGATTGACATCCTTGTAGCTCTCTTTCCCAGCATCCTTGGAAGGGTGATTGGTAGGGCTCTGGCCAGCCAACTGACTACCACTTAGCAAAAGAGAGTTACAGTAACTCAGACTTTTGCAAGACTATTTCCACTGTGCTGTGTATTCAAACCGTTCTTTGACCTCTCTCCACTTTTGCTGTAGTGTTAACTTGTGGAAGGTGGGAAAGAACAATGAGACTCAACCTACACAGATGGAAATGGGACGTGGGAAGCAGAGACTTTCCAAGCCCTTTAGGGTTCTCAGGCCATTAGAGTGCTTTGTAACGGTTTGAAGAGTGTTCTCACATTGTCTAGTTTTCTACTGCCGGAACAAAACACCTCAGCCA
This sequence comes from Rhynchomys soricoides, assembly GCA_019843965.1. Lineage (NCBI taxonomy): Eukaryota > Metazoa > Chordata > Mammalia > Rodentia > Muridae > Rhynchomys > Rhynchomys soricoides. The sequence goes on from JADRCH010000875.1 coordinate 731,211, forward strand.
AGGTAACATAAAGGAAAGCATCTAATTGGATCTAACAGTTTCGGGGGGCAGAGTTCATGGTGGTAGATCAAAGGCCTGGCAGCAGGAATAGCTAATAGCTTAACTCTTGAATCTCAAACACCAGAGAGAGGAAATACCAGGAATGGTTGGAGTCTTGAAAGATGGAGCCTACCCTCACCGAGTCACCTCCACCAACAAAGCTACATCTTCTGATCCTTCCAAACAGTTCCACCAATGGTACCAAGTATTCAGACATGAGTCTGTGGGGACTGTTCTCATTCAGATAACACACAGAGCTATGCTGTAATGCGTAAGTTACAGAGGGCTTCTGCTGTAGCAGAATCAAGATGAGAACCGAGACTGGAGTGCCCCCATGATTTATCTGGACACATCATTATATAACCAGTGCAATGTGAAATGTCCCCATTGTGAGGCTTAGACTTGGTGGTTTTGTTAGAGCTACTCTCTGTGGTTGCTGGCATCTCTGAGTGGAAATACCTCAAGTAGTTGACATTGTTTATTTTACATCACTGTTCTTTCATTTGCTCCGGTTGACACTCAAGTATGCTGAATGCCACAACTCATGACTGTGGTCTCTGTACTTGGGATGTAGAGGAAGGAGGATCAAGGATTCAAAGTCATCCTTGGCTACATTTAGTCTAGCTGTATAAGATCCTTATCTTGGGCTGGCAAGATGGCTCAGTGGATAAGAGCACTGGCTGCTATTCCAGAGGTCCTGAGTTCAATTCCCAGCAACCACATAGTGGCTCACAACCATCTGTAATGGGATCTGATGCCCTCTTCTGGTGTGTCTGAAGACAGCTACAATGTACTCATATAAATAAAAACAAAACAAAACAAAACAAAAGAATACAAGTTTGGGACTCAGGTTTAAGACTGAATCATGCTTCAGCCTCTTGCTATTATGTGATCTTGGGCAAGTTATTTGTTTTTTGAGGCTCAAGTTTCTCAGCCATGGAACAATACACATCTAAAGAAAGCTGTAAAGATCAGAAAGAAATAACATATCTTTAGTACTTAGTACAGGGCCTCAAATACACTCTCTCTCAGTGCATGCCACTGTCAATAGTAAAGTCTCCACAGAAAAACCCAGGGTTAAAGCACTGACTCACATCATGCTTTCAATGGTTCAAATGCTTATAAAAAGCTTCAGGGTGAGGTGACAGCGACAACTTATTTTATTACCATCAAGTTCACAAAAGTGATCCTGTGAATCATCATATCTCGCCCAGTCAATGAATGCTTCTTTGCTTTCGTTACTAAGGGAAGAGATAAAAAAAAAATTATATTTGGAGCTGAAATTTTAACATTGTATTCTAGTGAACAAAAATGAAGATCATTTCTTCAGAAGATGAAGCCACAAATCCTAGCAGTAGTTAAATCCAAGAATGATAAAAGCAAGTCATGAAAAACATTGTTATCACTTTTCCATGGGTTGTCTGTATTTCTTAACTACTTTAAAATAATTCTTAGCCCTAATTCAGTAATTTGAATTTAATTTACAAATTATATAACAAACACAAAACTCAAGGTCACCATTCCAACTGACATATAAATTGTATTTTTTTTTTTTAAAAAAATAGTTCAATTTGTTCTCTGAATTCTTTAAATTCAAGTTGTTTCTATATTTACAGGACCCCCAAATACCAAGAACTTTATTGTCTTTCTTAACTGACTAATTTATGATGCATGGGCTCACACTCTGCATGTTAGGCTAGTCCTCTTACCACACAGTGGATTCGCCAATCCTTGGATTTTTGAAACAGGGTGGTGTTATATAACTTAGGCTGGCTTCATAAACTCCCAACACTCTGGTCTCAACCATCAAAGTGCTGGGATTACAGGTGTGCACCACCCATGCTTGGGGCTGCACTGTTCCCCTCTCCCAATTCAACTCAGTATTCACCAGCTCACCAGCCACACCATTGTGGTCTACCATTTATTTTACATTCCACCTCACATCTTAAAAAAAAATCTATGGTAAAGTAATGAGTTCTGATATAAGGACTAATCACGTTCATTCAAATCAACTCTGACCCGCATCTGCTCTAATCTGTGCTCAGGCCTTCTCGTTATTTAATACACATTGGCAACGATGATTAGAAAAGCTCATGATGCTATCCTTCATTCACTACACAGAAGGGGGAAACACAACAGGTAAACACATGTGAACAAACATGAGATGGGCAAGGATAGGTGCCACATGTCCAAATGTCCAGCCATGAAGTTGTATATTTCAAACATGCACATCACACTGTGTTGTCAATTAGACTTAAAAATAAAGTTGTTTAAAATTATAATACTAATTGTTAGAGAAATGCAGATCGAGAATAGCTCTTCTCTGCTCCTCTCATCTGCAGCGCTTGCGTGTGTGTGTGTGTGTGTGTGTGTGTGTGTGTGTGTGTGTACACATGTGGAAGTCAGAGGACAACTTGTGGGGAGGCAGTTCTCTCCTCCTGCCTTGTTTTGAGGCAGGGTCTCCTTTCAGCTGCCAGCGGGCTATCCCTGGACTTCCAGTCTTTCTCTCCTACCGCCACCTCCCTTTACGCCACAGTAGGACTGGAATTACAGATCACTACGTCTGGCTTTTAACATGATCTCAGGGATCAAATTCAAGTCACCAAGTTTGTGCAGCAAGCACTCTTGCCTACCGAACTATCTTGCTGGCCTCAACGTATGCATTGTTTTAAACCACTAGTGACAATGTAATTCACTATAGTAATTTTGAGAAACCATTTGGCAGTATTTAACTCCACTTCTGGGATTATTCTTAGAAATGTACACATGTACAGCCTAAATGTTTTTAAAATGGCTTCTAAGTGAAAAGCATCTATCAATTAATAGAATTCCAATAATACCATGGAATACTATGTGCCAACAAAAAGAAGTGTTTATATATTCAAGAACATGAAGGAAGCCATAAACATACATTAAAGAAGACAGACACAAGATGGTTATGATGCCACATACCAGTAATCCCTGAAGTTAGGAGCCTCAGGCAAGGAGAATCATGAATTGCAGGCCAGCCTGAGATCCCATCTCAAAAAAAAAAAAAAACAACCGGAAGACTAGGCATGGTAGTGCATGCCTTTAAGCCCAGCACTTCTGCCTCAGAAGGGAGAGGCAGGCAGATCTTTATGAAGTTGAGGCCAGCCTAGTATGCATAGTGAGTTCCAGGCCAGCCAGGGCTATAAAGTCTCAAAAAAACAAAAAGCAAAAAACAAAAAACAAAAAATCACCCACAAATACAAAGGAAAATATTTTATATTATTCTATTCATATAAAAAGCAGCACTAATTTCTTCTAACCCTGGTGAGTTGTGGAAGACGGTAGCAGCTAGGAAAGTTCACATGGTCATGTGGGTAGTACAGACTCCACTCGGTTACAGCTATAAAGGTAAGCTCACTCTGTTAACATCTATTGTCCCTGTATTATATTTAAGGTTAATTTAAAAAACTTTTCATAGTAGCAGGTAAGTAAAATACAACACATTTACACAAGAAAATATCTACCAGTTAAAAGAATGAGATAAATCTGTTTCAACCATGCCTACAAAGCAAACTTACAATCAAGAAAAAAAAAAATAAAGAGGACTAGGAATACATCAGGCCGTAGCCCTATAAACAAACAGTACCTACAATGTTGATATTCTATTGAAGAGTGGTTTTGTAGCTGCTTTTATATTATCCTTCCACTTTTCTACATTAAAATTTTAATAGTAACATAGGCTATTATCTTCACATAACAAAGATACTAATAAAGACCATTAACTTTATGATTTAATAGCAATTATATTTATAAATATAAATATAAACAAATAGAAGTTTTAAAAGAATTTATGAATATTGCATCCCAACTAAAAGTCACACTGAGTCACTTTATACTGAACAAGCTGAGATTATAAATTATGCTGGCCTTCAAAAGCAAGTTTCTGTTTAGAGCAAATAAGAAAAGTCATCAGAAAAAAAAAAATGAAACTTAATTATGCTGAGAGCAACTTTCATTTCTGCACATACACAGACTGGATCACTGCCTAGTAAAGACTCAAGGGCTCAGCTCCTTCCACACAGTGTTCATAAAGAGCATAAGAGCCCCGACTGCCCACTCGTCCTCTGGTGTAATCAGTGAGGTTAAAATAGGACAAAGGATGAACACTGAATGCAACTGTGGCCATTATTCTTTTTAGAAGTTTATTAGCTGAAAATGTAACGCTCAAGTAAAAAATGTTCTATCAAAACCACAAGCCGGGCAGTGGTGGTGCATGCCAGCACTCAGAGGCAGACAGATCTCTGATGTCAGCCAGGTTGGTCTACAGTGTGAGTTCCAGAACAGCCAGAACTACACAGAGAAACTCTGTCTCAAAAAATAAATAAATAAATAAATAAAAATCAAAATAAGTCACTGATATAAACAAAGTACAACTAAACTTGCCTTAGTGTACTGTTGATGGCGCCCAGTTTGTTAGCCTGCTCACAGTCATCCAGTTCTTTGGTGGTGTTTGCTGCTTGCAAGGACTACAAGAAAGCTCATATGTAGTTAAATGATAGTGATTAGCTCTTCTTTAGCAATCAATGATGACACGTTCTATCATCAAAATCCTTACAGTTAGAAAGACTTTTTTTAAAAAAAGCATGAATCTCTACCATTAAGTGAGCAAAGGCATTAAAAATGCAATAGCGTGCTGGTGATGATGTCATCGGGGAGAGAAACTGGATAAATACACGCCTAGAGTTTTACAAGCACATAAATCCTTAAACAGGAGTCTTCAACTCAGACCATAGCCCAGTGCAAATTTACTTTTTAAAATGACAGCATCTTAGCATTTTGTATCATTTCAAAAAGCTGAGGTACTCAGACCTCATGGTCCAGCATCACTTCTATACACAGTACTAGGGAAACTTTCATGTGCACACAATGAAACCAGGTTCAAAAATGCCAGTGTTTCACTGTAAGAGCAAAGAACCAGACTGACTGAAATGTCCACATGCAGGGTGGCTATTGTTAGTCATACAAATGACTAAGACGTAGCTGGGAAGGGTGAATGTACAAGATCCAATGTGTAAACTGAAAAAGAGGCTTACAAGCAAAAATCTGGCTTACAAGCCAAATAAAAACTAAAAGGTATCTCCAACTTGAAGAAATTTATATTAATAAAATTGTTTTTCACTTTCCATAAAGTGATCTACAGAGCATTGCTATATAGATTTCAGACACATGCTCTAAAAGTGTTGCTTATAGACAGATACATAGGGAGTAAGAGTAGAGCCACATAAGTCACTTCAGGGAGAAGGAAGTGAAAAGAGATCAGAATGGTTGGGGAGTGTGGGTGAGCATCAACGCATGGGAGAGATTGAACAAGGAGACAGTACAGAAGAGGGAGGCAGAGAGTGGGAGATCTTCATGGATGTTCAGCAGCGGAGGATGAGAGTTACCTGCCAGCTAAGAGCATAGCTTACCCCAAAATAAATAAAAATAAGAAGCACAATGAATACCTTAACACCATTTCCAAGTACTTGGCTCAAAATAGCTTGGGGATACTTTTCTTTATACAATAAATTCTGAATGTAACAGACACTAACTGAAACAGAAGACTTAAAATAGTTACTAGTATTTTTGCCTCAATTACAGTTAAGAGTTTTTCTATCTAGAGATTCTGAAATCAGATATAATTTCAAAAGAAGCATGCATAAGCTCACAGCTTGATTCAAGAGTTAACATTCTGAACTCTAAGGCCAAGAGCCCCCATTCCCAGGTAGACTCCTGGCTCTCTTTTGTCCCCACTATCTGAGAACAGTCAAGGGAGAAAAGTAACTCACCTTATGTGAATGCCCAGCTTTAATTCCAACTGGAATTTTACTCTTAAAAGAAAACCAAGAGCATTACTTAAAAGACGGTCAGGTCAGAAGGGATGGCTACAATCAGACGGGAAGGGCAGGACAAAACAACACTGACCTCAAAACGCATACGTGTTTTGCTTCCTATGTTATGACTTCTCCTTTTAAAAATTATGTTTTATGTGTACGAGTGTTTTGCCAGCAAATATACACATGCATCCTGTGTTTGCCTACTGTCTATGGCAGCCAGAGATGGTATTGGGTCCCCTGAATGGTGGTCATGGGTGGCTCTAAGCCAAGTCCTCTGTAGGAGCAGCAAATGCTTGCTCTTCTCTCTCTCTCTCTCTCGCCCGTTGTGAGTTTTAAAATAAACACTGTTTATTTCTTACTAGAAATGTATCGCAGAAGTGGCTATAACACACTACATATGGAAAGTAACTAATTGTTTGCGTTTATGATTAAAACACTCAATTTAGAATCCGCTTATGAAGCAGCCAACATTGTGGCTCACACCCACATACCCCTACCTGGAATGGAACATTCTCTTGGTAGTAAACATAATCTTAAAGAAAAAAGCATTGAAAACCTACTCTAATCAGACTTCCCTACTTCGTGCACTGAAATCCCCACTTTAAATGTGAAGTTTAAGGTCCAAGAACCCCCCTTTTGCCTATGAAACAAGATGCAGTTTCAATATAGCCCTTGTAGGTCTAATCCTACAATAAGCCTCTGATCCTCCTCCCATTTAGAATCAGACCTATGTCCACACCCCATCGCCGACACCACTGGATACACAAATTCCTAACCAATCTTTTAAGAAGTCTAGTCATAAGAGCCAAAAGCTTGAATCTGCTGCTGACAAGTCCCAACTCAAGGATACTGGCAATGGGTTAGGATATTTTAAAAGCCAAGAAGCAGCCAGTCCGCCCCACTCCCACCCCCACTATCACACTCTTACTTCTGGACAGGGCTCCACATGACAGTCTTTTATTGAGCAGTGGCCATCTTCTGCCCAGAAAGGACACGGTCGTTTCAGATTAACCTTTCCAGGAAGAACAAATCAACATTAGTAATCGGGTATGATAATTACAGAATTTTACAGATCTACTGTGTTGGGCACAGTGACACAGTAGTGATGGGGAGGGAGAAGCTGCTTGACCCTGTGGCAGGTTCACAGTTCAGATATTAAATGACTGCAGTTTTGCAGGCATTTGGATGGAGTGTTAACTTTTAAAACAAATGGCTATAGGTTCTCTGTCATTGCAAAAGAGGGCCAGCATTCAAGTTCACTGCTCATTGGAAGCACAGTTGTCACAGGGCAGCATTTCAGAATGACTTTAACATTCATTCCCCAAACACCAACCAACACCTTAGGGCTTCAGAGCTACCTTATTAAGTGCTAAGCACTGGCTATCAGTCAGACACCAGACTAGAGTCTCTTCTAGGACTTATAAGAAAAATCAAATACTCACACACTTATTTCATTGCAAACTATAGTATGTGTTCCAAAGGAGAAGCCAGAGTTTTGTAGCAAGGGTGTGTGGATGGAGCCTCTGAGGCTGTATTTCAGGAAGATAAAAGGTGGAGAAAGTGTGCATTTGGCTACAGCAATGGAGAGCTTTGATGGTGCTAAAAATGAAGAACCACCAGTTCTACCATTTTTGGTGGAAAAAGAATGGACAATAAGGGTAGAGGCTACATGGTGAACACTGATTCCCATATTCTTCATATGGGAGTTGATATTGGGAATCTTCATATGGGAAGTTGATAACCCAACAGGACTTACAGATGTATCGCCCAAGCTAAACCCCAGAGTTTTCTGTTTCCTCCTCGTTACGTTCTCCCACCTCCACCACCATTCCATCTCTTGGCCAGGCTTCTGTGATAGTTCCCCTCCTTCAGCTACTACCTAGTGCACGCAGCAACAGTTACATCAAAACCAAGGCAGACCTTTGCACTCTAAAGTAGTACTTCAAATGTAACCGAGCCCCAATATATTGCTGTATCATTTTTGTGTGTTTGTGCCATGTGTACATGTTCACGTTTTTAAAACTGGCCCCTCCCCACCTCTCCAATCCTCCTCCTCATCCACCTGTTTTCTGTGGCCTAAGCCACCTTCTAATTCTTCAAATACACTAAGCTTCCTCCTGCATCAAAACTCTTACATCTGTTCACTCAACTTCCCTGAAGTGTTTTCCCCAGATCTCACCACCGCTTATACTTTCACATTAGAAAGGTCTTTGCTCAAATATCACACTAGCACAAACGCCATCCTTTCCTGACCATTTCATCGAAGCAAGGCTACCTTCCTCTGTACTCCCTACCCTCACCCCCGCTTCACTGTCTCCGCCTTATTTACTCTATAGTCGCCATCTTACATCTGACAATACCGCTTCATGTCTACTTCCGTACTGTTTGTCTCCCCCAGCAGAACAAAAGCTTTGAATCCACAGTATCAAGACTAGAGGCTGTCACAGGTGACCAATTGCCTAGCTGCAAAGGTGGGTGGTCGCTTCTACCTCCAGCTCCTTGTTTCCAGAATCCCCAGATTGTGTGCGTGTTTGAAATCCACTTCTCTTAGATTCCCACTAGTCTAGTGTACTGTGACTGGATAAATGTTTCTATTTATCCCACAGACAGGCAGAACTAGAAGCAGAGCATACTTGCCTGTTCCTAGGATGAAGGCATCAGAAGATCGGGGCTACACACTCTTGGGGAACAGGCATGAATATGATTGGTCATGTATGGAACAACCTCATCACGTTAGAGCATTTCTAAACCAGCAGGAAAAGGAACACCTATGTTGATCAGCCACATTGCTATTCTGCCTTCCTTAGCTTTCTCTTCTACTGTAAGGCTAACGTCCCTTTCAGAAACAATGATCCCTCACGCTCCTTTGAATAGCACTGTCACCCAAGGTATCCTTCCTTCTTTTGGTAAAGGTACCACATGGCTTCCTGGACCAATCATGATGCGCTCCTCCAAAAATTTGACTCTTTTAAAAAAAAAAAAAAAACAAGAAAAACTGGGAAATAGTTAATTTGGTCTGAAGGGCTGATGCTATAAGTCAGTGGAACAGCACTTACCTAGTTACCCTAGATTCAACCACCACAAAGTTTTGGTGTTATCATAAAGAGAATTCCCATTAGTGCCTGCTCGCCTTTCATCTTTTCTGATGTGTACTACTTCACTTTGTCTTTTAAGTTTGTAAACTACTCACTTATCTTTTCTCTTAAACTTCTGGTTTTTAGTCAACAAAAGTATCCTACTTAGGATATCCAGGCCTATTATTTCTTCAATTTAAAAAATGTGATAATAACAAAAATTTCACATGAAGATTAAATGAGATATCTCTTCATCTATATATTCAATTCCTCAATGGGCCAGACCTTATATGAATACAGAATTAGAAGATGCAATCCCAAAGGGAAGTGTGCTGAGTGAGGGCTGGGACAGATTCGGTGAAAATGTTACCTGGATCCCAAATGAAAGCACAGTCTTTGACAGCAACACAAAGTTTCTACTGTGTTAGACTGAACCATATGAAATTGACATGTTCAACCATTTTCAAAACATTAAAGTAACAACTTCATTTTGGTTCATCTAATATTATGAAGGAAACATCCATGCACACAGCCACCCATTTCATGCAGACACTCAGGAGCACCTGTCATATTTGTATGAAAAACACCTAAAGATCAGCCACAGTTCTGGGTAAAGATTTATCTTTGAAATAAATCCGCCAACTGAGTCTGAACAGAAAAGAAACATTTACTCCTTTCTGGATATTCTTTGTATCTGTTGTTTTCTAATTTATCTTCTTCGACAATCTACAATTGCCAAAAACTCAATTTTTCAACCTCAAAAAATATTTAAAGAACTAAGGTAATCTATTCAGAATCAGGGCAAAAAAATAAACCATGTTTAAATTTCAGGATAAATTAAAATAAAAACCAAATTAAATACCAGCCAAATCCTAAGAACAAGAACAGGATCCAAGTAAAGCCAAGAGTAGCCTTAAAATATAGCTGTAAAACTGACAACACACAGAGGAGAGAGACGGAAGAAACGGAGAGTGAATATGGTCAAAGTACATAATGTACTTGAACCAAAAGAGGCTGTCATATAGCCCACTGCACACTGTACAATGAATATATACATGAATAATTGTTTTAACTCATTAAGCTACCCCCTTGGTACTGTCTCCTCAGAAATATAAAATTACAATTGTTTCTTTGCACTCTGATTGCTGACATATTCTGAGACTGTTCCCGCCTTTCCATTGGTATTTTAGAAGGCCTAGAGACTCATGCTAGATTAAAAACAGAATTACTATGGAGGCATGTTCTACTTGTAGCATCACTTAGTTTGCAGCCCCCACAAAGAGCACCAGCGACCTTCTGTTACTCTGCAGTGCTTAAGATGCACCCATTATACCAGCACGATGCCCAGTTTCAGCCTGACAGTGAGGTCCCAGAGCACATAAACTGTGTTCACAGAGGCTGACAAAGTCTGTGTAGGCAGGAGGAATCTTCATCTCAAAAACTGAGGTTTTTGTTTGTTTGGTGACTTCTCAAATTTAAAGAGGGTGAATAATAAACTTTGCTTAAACTCAAAAAAAACAAAAACAAAAACAAAAAACAAAACAAAACAAAAAAAACTGAAACTGAAAGAATAGTTCCCAAACATAAGAAGAGGGGTTCTGCCAGGGAGTTGTGGCGCACGCCTTTAATCCTAGCACTTAGGAGGCAGAGGCAGGCGGATTTCTGAGTTCAAGGTCAGCCTGGCCTACAGAGTGAGTTCCAGGACAGCCAGGGCTACACAGAGAAACCCTGTCTCAAAAAACCAAAAAAAAAAAGAAGGAGGGGGGGTTTCTGATTCTTGATATGTAGCAAACAAGTTTTCCACAATAATATTTTTTAAAAAGGTTTTGAAAAACATAATAAAACAAGTCACATTTGCAGACAACTATATAGAAATCTTTGGATTAACAGAATTAAAAATTGCCATCTTACCTTGTAATAACGAAAATAGTCTCGTTCTTGTAACTTTTTTATTTTGGGAAAGATTTTATAGGTGTTGAAGTTATCAATGCTGTCAATGTCACATAAGCAATCATCCAGAACTCCAGTCACCTAGAATGTACATATGTGTAAGATCTAAGATAGACAAATCACTAATGTTTATACCTTAATAAATCTACTATTTTTAAGGATAATTTATTCATTCGAGTTGGCCAGTGTTCCTGATGGAGATTTATAACATTAGAGCCAATGAAATGGCTCACTGGGTAAAAGTGCCTTCTGACAACATGAATTCGATCTCCCTCCATATGGTGGAAGGAGGGTACCAACTCCTGACACTTGTTCTCTGACTTTTCTATGCATGCCACGCCGCATGTGTACTCAGTCCCCAACACACATAAAATAACCACCTGTAAAAAGTATTTTTAAGATTTATAACATTAAAGCAGTCACTTTTTAACGATAGCAGCTGACTATAAAAAACAACAACAACAAAAAACCAAAAAAACAACAAAAGCCGGGCAGCGGTGGCGCACGCCTTTAATCCCAGCACTCGGGAGGCAGAGGCAGGCGGATTTCTGAGTTCGAGGCCAACTTGGTCTATAGAGTGAGTTCCAGGATAGCTAAGGCTACACACAGAAACCCTGTCTCAAAAAATCCAACCTCCTCCCCCAAAATGTGAATCCATACACACAAATAATATACACAGAGCCAGGAAAATATCAAATCATTCTACCAATGGCAACATTGTGTTTATAACTCTATCTTTATAAAACGTTACCATTGTGTAACTTGGTAATGTGACATAGTATTTCCTACAACTGCACATGAACTTACAACTATCTCAGCTCAAGGTTTTAATGGACACTGTACCTATTAAATGTTTTATTCAGGAAGCCCTAAGATAGAAGGAGACATAGAAGCAGTGATCAGAAGCACAAGTTCAGCCAATGATTTTTCTTTCTCAGAGTGGAAATGTCTCTTTCAACTCCATCCCACATGGACACGGCAACATGTTACCTTTATGTAAGGAACAAGGGCTGGAATTCTCCACTTAATCACCCTGTTTCCTAGGATCCTGTCACTAACTCTCAAATTTCATTGAGCTTCTGGGCATGGTAGCATGTGCCTCTAATCCCTGCATTCAGGAGGTTCTGTCTTCTCATTGTAACCTGGATATCCTGGATGTTTTGGGTTAGGCGCTTTTTGCATTTTGAGTTTTCTTTGACTGTTATGTCAATGTTTTCTATGGTATCTTCCGCACCTCAGATTCTCTCTTCTATGTCTTGTATTCTGTTGGTGATGCTTGCATCTATGACTCCTAATTTCTTTCCTAGGTTTTCTAACTCCAGGGTTGTCTCCCTTTCTGTTTTCTTTATTGTTTCTATCTCTATTTTTAGTTCCTGGATAGTTTTGTTCATTTCCTTTGTCTGTTTGATTGTGTTTTCCTGTAATTCTTTAAGGGATTTTTGTGTTTCCTCTTTAAGGGCTTCTAGTTGTTTCATTGTGTTCTCTTGTATTTCTTTAAGGGAGTTATTTATTTCCTTCTTTAATCTTCTATCATCCTCTTGAGATGTGATTTTTAAGTCTGAGTCTTGCTTTTCTGGTGTACTGGGGTATCCAGGGCTTGCTGTGGTGGGAGACCTGGGTTCTGATGATGCCAAGTAGCCTTGGTTTCTGTTCCTTATGTTCTTGCCCTTGCCTTTCGACATCTGGTTATCTCTGGTGTTAGCTGGTCTTACCCTCTCTGACTGTGTGGCTTGTCTTTTCTGCAAGCCTAGGTGTCAATACTCCTCAAAGACTAGTTCTCTCTGAGAGGAATTTGGGTTTGGAGAGCTGTGGTGCAGGGTCAGCTTTGGGGTGCAGACAGAAACCAGAAGGATCTATTTCCCAGCTGTCCCTTGTTTCCTGTGTCCTGATGGCTCTGCAAGTGTCCCTCTTGGTCCAGTGAATTTGAAAAGAAGTGATGGGTCTTGCCTGTGCTTGAAGGTGTGTTGGCACTCCTGGGGGACCAGCTCTCTCCTGGCACTATTTGGGTATGGAGCCCTCTGTCACAAGATCTGCTCCCCAGCCACCAAAAGAAATCAGAAGCCCACTCCTCAGTCCCTGTGTCCTGGGTATTCCAGGTGGGTCCCTCTGACCAGGCAGGCTTGCCCACACTCCTGGGAGGCTATCTTTCTCCAAGAGCTATTCGACTATGGAGCCCTGGTGGCCCAGGCAGAGGTCTCCTGTCACAGATGGAAACCAGAAGGCTCCTTCTTCCTGGCTGTTCCTCAGTCCCTGTGTCCCAAGGATTCTGGGCAATTCCCGCTGAGCAGTGTTAGTCCTCTTACCCTCTCTCAAGGGCTTTTCCACACTCCTACATTCCTTTCTTTCAGATTCTGAAACTTGAGGATGCTTGTCACACAAATGTAAATGACGAAGAATAAAAAGTTGAATATGGTGGTCTAGAACTAAGATTTCTTTCCTCAAATATAAACTTGAGACACAGGTACAGATGGGTTTTTAAAACCAAGTGTCCAGATAAGATGAACACAAACCCAAAGGGTCAAATGACTGGCAATCAAGGGCAGAGGAGAAACAAGTCAAGGTGTTCTAAGATAGACTAGGCCACTACAAAGGAAGTAAACCAGAAAAGTTAACATCCTCAATACCAAAGAAAGTAAGCACTTAAGTGTTGAATTGTGGAAAAAAAAATTCTGCCAACAAGTAAAACATGAGGTTTAAGAACTATAGTCTTGGCAACAAAGACACTAGTAACCTTGACAAGCGAGAACAGTTTCAAGGCAGTAGTCGAAGAATCTGACTGTAATGAATAGGTTAAACAAAACAGGACAAGAGAAATAAAATGAAGACAGCTCAGGAATTTTTCTAGATACAGAAATTAAAAGGGGGAGGGGGCAGCTCAACCAGTAAAGTACTCAACGAGGACCAGAGCGCAACACCAAGAGTTCAAGACCATATTCTAGGATGACAGTAACAGTTCATTAGAGAAAGGAAAAATTAATAAGGTGGGGGAAATGAAGATATGAAAGGAATCATATCCTTGAGTAGAGAAGAAGAAATGGACCCTAATACATGCTATAAAAGCACAAATGATTCATCCATGACTGTAAGCAACAGGGTCACAACAGCTGAAACAAAGACCAGTAAGTGAATTACTCCGTGGAAATTCTCTTTTGTTATGTGTGAAGCTAATAAGGCAGAAGAGCAGATGACAAAGGATTAAGTAGGAAAATCTTAAGAAAGTTATTTCTTAAGCGAGGTATAATCAGCTATTTAATTAATTCATCCTTTGAGTTTTAAATTTTACTTTCCTTCCCCGCTAGTCTTGTGAGACAGATACTCAAGTAGCTCAGGCCAACAAGGAGCTGACTCTGCAACTAAAACCAACCTTGAACTCTGATTTTTGTCTCTACCTGAGATTATGGGTGCATATCACTTTACTTGCCTTAAATTTTACTTTGAACATGTTAATTTCATTATTTTTAATCTTTTTGGCCATTCTTTTAGATTTTTTTATACTTCTATGCTTTCCCTAAGTACACTAAAACTGATATTAAATTACCTACCTAACAATTTCACAACCTAAGATATTGTCTCTAGTGTTTCCACTAAAGGTGTTCCTCAACTTTCCTTGAGAAATTGTACCCCAATAAACCCACCAAAACAAAAATATCAAATGGAAATGCAATTGAGACAGATAACCTACCACATAGCATAGGTCAGAAACTTAGGAGACAACTTGTAAAGTACAATTTGTTTACCCTGTGTAGGCATGGTGAACTGTTGCTCACTGTCCCTTCCTATCATTGAAAGTATATAACTAGTATAACAGAAAAAAATAAATATATCAAAATATGAAGTAGTTTCTACTAAGCAGATACAGCTTTTGAACTTGTGCAATTAAGAAAAAAAAAAATCCAGCCATCATAAGCTAGGGCTAGGCTACTTGTATCTGATTCATGGTACCCTACTGCCTTGTGGTTTGTGATTACTGGTTTTTTTTGGCACATTCCTAGCTGTTTATTCCACTAAGCATTATCTGTGTAAAATCTTAAGTCCTTGAGTTGAAAATACCCTTCTCTAGGAGGAATGGATATTTGCTTTCTCTGGTAACCTGGGCTTGCTGTGAATTCCACTTCTAGCTGAAGCTTATCCCAGCACAAATGATACAAACTAGGCCTGAAAAGGCCGTGAGGGCTGCTCACAGTCACAGATTCTCAATACAGTTTTCATCCCCGTCTTCTAGCAAGTTCTTTTTTCCTTTTCCTCAAAATGGGACTCATTTTTCATTCACACTTACACTAACAATGTAGTTCTTTGGGGTCCAGGCTTTGTGGTGGGGCCTCTTAGGATTTTCCCATTTTAGGGAAGACACAGGTGTTAGTTCTTGTCAATTCTACCCCCATGAAGCTGTGAGACTAGAAGTTTGGCCTTCAGGTTTAAAAGAAACAAATCCTCAAGATAATGGAATAGCTAGGCACTATGGGACCCACATTTATGACCTCCATTTAGTGGGGGAACTGTATGTTCCTTGATTTCATGCCACCTCAGATGGGCATTTTAAAGGATTTCAAATATATCTGACAGAAATATCCTTTTACAGGAAAATTGTAAGTTAGCAAGCCATGAACCATATTTGCATTTCATTTATAAGAAAATGGGGCATCAGATATACAAATGAACATCCTTTCACATAGTCAAAAATATTTTCCTGCTTTCAATACAGAAGGCAAAGTACCTATTCCCTTAAACGACTTTGATTTCTTATGAACAGAGGTGTTTTTCAAAAATTCTTATTCTTCCCTTTACTTTTACTCTTTTTTTCCAAGTTGAGGATGCATGAGAAGTGGATGAACTATCTTAGTTCTACTTTCTGATTTTCTGGTCTCTGCTTTTCCGTACACTGAAGCAAGTATGCTGATTTGTTAATGCTGTGGAGAGCACAAGGGCTACATTAGGCCCCAGTTTATGTCACTTAACAAGTGAGTTAAGCTCTCTGAACTTCACTTACCACCACAGCCTCACATATGATATGTACCAAACAAAATGAGGTAATATATAATTAAACATGTTACAGGTTAAAGTGCTATCTAAAAATGTCATCAAAACTGTATTAGAAAGTACCTCTGGAACAAAATATAGTTTTGTAGACTGGCACAGTATTACTTTGAAATGCACAAATATTTAATTGTTGCTAGATACATAAGAAATAGAATGGCAGGTACATTACAAACCACTAATTACATGTGATCATTGGTAGCTGGAGAAATCTTAAGTGAAGCTTCTAGACTGGTGATTTTTTTAAAAAGTATACAATTAATATATGACATATCAAGCAAGAAAATGAGAAATCAGACTTTATTAAAAAGTTCTAAATGTAAGTTCCACTCAAACCAAACACTCAAACTAGTGACTACAAAGTAATGTTGCTATTGACAGCCTACGAAATGTATTTTTTTCTAAGTCTGATAGATATACCCAGATTTCTACCAGTGATTTTCAAGCCAGGCTAAAACGTAGTGAGGAGCAACTGCATTACCAATCCATCCAAGGCTTGTTTAAAATGCTGACTCCTGGCTCAGTTCCAGAGGGACTCAGAATACACAGAAGGGGGTCAGAGAGGCTCCATGTTTAATAAAAGGTTTCTTTTCCTTTCCCTCTCTTCCTTTGTTTCTCTGATTGGTTCATTGTTTAGTTTTTTGAGAGAGAGTCTTGCTGTGCAGTCCTGGCTACCCAGAAACTCATTATGCAGACCGGCATCGAACCTCCTGGCTGTTTTTGTTTTTATTTTGTTTTGTTTTGTTTTAACTTCTGAGTGCTGAGTCTTCAGGTGTATGCCACTGTTCCCAGCTGTTTATTTTTATCAAATAATTCATTTAAAGAGCACTCACACATGGACACAAACAGAATATTCATGCATTCTAGAATTCAGCGCTGGGCACCATAATAACACCATGAACAAAGTCAGAAAAACATGTTTACAAGGTTACTCTTATAGTTACCATCTTTTTTTTTTTCTTCTTAGCAATGAGCGTTAATTGCTTCAAACTGCATGCCCCTCATTATCAGGCCATCTGAGACACTTGTTTTTCTTCGGTTTTGGCTCTTCGAGCTAACACTTTGCAGCAGGTGCAGACAAGATACAGCAGCATCTGGCAACCTGTTCAAAACTTCCTCACTTAGAAAAACAAAAAAAGCAAACCTACCTCTTTTCAAGGCAAGAGGCTGTGCTTCGGCTTTCTAGGTGAACACTTCAGTAATACCCACCTAACCAAAGCAACCAAAGTCTTACGGACTCTCCAGCCAGCAAGCCTCACTATAGACTTAAGAGGTCCACAGTAGGGGCCTAGGCCCTCCACTGTCATAACTGGGCTCACCTGGCATGCCACTTTGCATACTTATGACAAGTGGGTAATTATAAAGCAGGTAAAGCCTAGCTATCTCTAGAACACAAGTTCAAGGAAATTAAGTGATGTCCCCTCTAGTGGGTGGAGGGCCTGCCTTCCTGTCATCTCCTGAGGGAAGGGTGTCTGAGTCTGAGGTTTGTGTCCCCAACACCATCACTACCACGTCTTGCTCAAGACCAGTGTCTCCCTGTCACTATCACAATAAAGCCGCTAGCGCTTACTGGCCGTCACCATCTTCCTCTTCCGTAAACCACCACCACGCGAATCGTGTCCCCGCGCCCGCCGCGCTTTACAGACGTTTCCCGCATTAGCCAGTGCGGTTCTCAGTCCCTGGCCAGCCACTCGCACCTGCACCTCGGCCTTTCGGCGACGCCGGAGCGGCCCGTCCCTTGCCTCTGGTCCCTCGGGCTTACCTGGGTCTTGGCAAGACTTGAGAGGAAGCTCAGGGTGACAAGCAGTTGCACCGCGGCAGCCGCCCCCCGCCCAGTAACGGCCCGGCGGAACCCCAGACTCATGGTGACCACGGCCGCTGCCGTCGCGTCGGCCGATCGGGGCTGGGGAACGGCGGGCTGCCGCGGTGACGACGACGGCAGGGGGCAGTGCCCGGGAGCCAGGAACCTCCAAGACCAGGGGCCTGAGAGCCGGTCTCGGGCAGGGAACACCGTACTGTTCCCAGCAGCAGCGACTGATGTACCAGTGCTGCGCGCCCCCGCTTCATCCCAGGAGGCCCCGCCCCCTGCGTCCTCAGTTGTGACCACGCCCTTTGCGCAAAGCCTTCTGGGAGTTGTAGTCCCAATAGTCCCTTGGGGCCCCCCCCATAGTGTGAAGGTATCGAAAATGGAGAACTACAGGCTCGGAGGTCGCTCTGCCTCCCTGAGGCGGGGCTCCGCGGCGGCCAATGAGGCGGGACCACGAGGGCTCCAAAACACCCAGGAACAGGCGGGAGAGCGGGTGTTGTGTTAGGGGTTGGTCTGAGGTGGTGGAACCTCTGTTTCGTCGCTCTGAGAAACAAGGCTGCCCCTCCTCACCACCACCCCCCGCAGCTCTTCAGGCACTGTGCCAGTAGCTCCTTGTCACCGCTTGGCCTCCTGGAGCTAGGATTTCCTCCCAGGCGGAATTTTTGACTTGCTATCCCAAGAGCTTTTTTTGCCTTTTTTTCTCACCTCTTCAGCTACCTAAAACCACCTGGCATCTTGTCAAGAAGGCTTCCGCACCTCCTTCATGTCACACGTCCCAGAGTATCATCGCTTGGTGTCTCCACTACTCCACTACCAACACAGAAAATCGATAATACACTTTGAAGCATGAAGGAAAAACCCAAATCTATACAGTGAAAACGAAGAGTCAGTATAAACGCACAGAATAGCTTAAAGGAACATAGACTATGCCAAATTTAACACATTTTAGATGGTTTTGTGGGCTTAATTACACCTCGTTCTGGGATTATGTAAGATTATATACATAGGCTTCCTGTAGTCCCTAGCAAATAGGAAGTGATCAATAAATGGTAACCGCTAACTTGATCTTATCGATCCTGAGTTATAGGAAACTTACATTCAGTAGTGTGTTTCAATTTGTTATTGTTGATGTAACAAATGACCAGAAGGGCAGTAATTGATAACAAACCCAGTGTCTTAACTTGCATTCTGGAAGCCAGAAAACCAAAATAAACTGCATTCATTTGGAATATTCTAGAGAACAATGTTTCCTTGCTTTTTCCAACTTCTAGGGCCAATCGGATTCCTAGACTCAGGACCTCACATGACACAGTGGCATAACCCACTTCTGTTGTCATGTGCTTTCTGACCCTATCTCTCTTGTGTCTCTACATATAAAGATCTGTGATTGCATGGGCCTCACCCAGATAATCCAGGCAATTTCCTTATCTCAAAATCCTTAGTCACATCTTCAAAGTTTCCTTTGGCCTCTCTAGTAACATGAGAACATTCGAATCTATGATTCCACCTAGACCCACTGCAAAATCTGTAGGGTCAGCCAGAAATGAAATTCCGGGGGAAATGTGAAGAACTTCAAGACAGTGACAGCAGAACAATAAACTAAGTCCAAAGCCCTGGAACTTCCCAGGTCATCTTCTATCGCCAGCTCCCTCTTCTCCACATTTCTGTTGCCTCCACTTTGACCCAGGTCTTTCTTATCTACACAGCCAACACAGAACGGCCACTTGCTTCTCAAAGCTGCCTTTCTATGCTCCTCATTTCTCTGTGCTTTGGATATGCATGGGACTTTCTTGGGGCCCCTTTGTGCTGCAATTGGCCCCGATTACACATACATCATGGATATGTATATGTATGTATATATATATACATATATACATATATATATGTATATATATATACACAAATATATGTATATATATTAGTTATAAGCTGCCTATTTTTAAATCTCACCTTTTTAATATCTGACATCAAGGACAGAACCCATGCCTGTCCTTCAGAGCACTTCAGGGTCTGTCATGGAAGAAAAACTTGAGCTTTCCTATCAGCTTTTCGATTGGTAGAAGGAAAACAAGTTTACAAAGATTATAATGACAGGAATTGCAAAGATTATGGCATATGGCATTTGTTTTAGCTCAGAAACTTGACTCGCTTGCAAATTGTTTGCAAACAATTTTTTCTCTCTTGGTAAATGAAATCAGACATGGGTGTTTTTCACAAAAAAGGAAGGTACCAAGGGTCATTCAAGTGACTTGTGCTCTGTTTGTTTAATGGGCAGGGTGAGAAGATGGCCAACTGATGAATAAGCTCCCATCCTCTGTTTTAGTCTTGCTGTTTATTTCTCATTATTGCCTTTACAATGATGCCTATGGTTCTTACCTACACTCCTTAACTTCAAACTTCCTGTCCTAGTGATGGGCTTGGAAGCTCAAACAGGAAGGCCATACCATATCCCCTTCATGGCAAGCTATAGAAAAATTCAGACCCAGCTAGATTTAAAAACAATAAGGAAACTAGTAGTAAGTAGGCAAACTGACGACTCGTGGGACTGAGCCCTCGAGGACTCACCACTCAGAGCTCCAGAAAAGTGAGTCCATCGGGGTGTGCCTCGGGGACCAAAAGGAGTATGGACCATTGGCTGGTCGTCTCTATCCTTCCATCAAACTTCAATCCCTCCTCAAGTTTAGCTGGGGGGAAGAGGGGGAGAGGAGAGAGGGGGAGAGAGAGAGACAAGAAATAGCACAAAAAATACTAACAACCCTGCAGGCTGTAATTACAAAGAATGGGAAGAGCGTAGGTACACCAATGCATGGACACCGTCCTATAAGTATGTCACACGAACTCACTTTTCTCCTGTGGTGGTAGAGTTGAACCTAGGGCCTCCCACATACCAGGCAAGCACTCGACTACTGAGCCATGTCTCCAGTCCTCTTCACGGTTTTATTTTTTAAATTGTATTTGTATTTATGCATATGTGTGTGTGCATGCAGTGCCTGCAGAGCACAGAGTAAGGAATCAGATCCCCGGGACTGGAGTTATGGGAGGTTGGGGGCTGCCTGATATAGGTGGTCGGAACAGAACTGGGCCCTTCTGCAAGAGCAGCAAGTGTTCTTAACCACTGAGCCACCTCTCCAACTCCCCCATTTTAATCTTGCTAAGTTGCCTAGAGAAGCAATGAAATTTCCATGTTCTTCCCTCAAGTTGCCTGAGTAGCAAGAATCACAGGCTTTAAATTCGCTTTTCTTTGTCTTGACTTGCACTTGTACATTCATTAAATCGTCACAGATGTCCTGGTCTGAGGGTACACAGAAAAGTATGCGCATCAGGACAGTGACCAACCAAATATAGCCTTAATATGGTTTTGCAGATAATGCAATTTATTATTTCAAAACCACCTGGCTTAGACAAGCCTAATTTTCTGGAACTAAGGTACAGGAAAATTATTTTTCTTTCAGTGGAAAAAATATATGAGCCTCCCAGATCAATTCTGGGAAGAGTGGGGACCAATTTTGTCAATTAGTACAAGTCCTTCAGGGCAAACAGTGATGACTTCTCAACGATGTGGTTGGGGTAGATCAATGTTCTCTGTGGGAGAAACGGTCAGTTAATGTGTTACTTTTCTCATCGCTGTGACCAAATGCCCAACAAGAAGCAACTGAAGGGGAAACAGGTGAGTCCATCATGGGGTAGGAAGATACACGGAAGCAGGGGAACAGGTTCTAATCTGTAGCAGTGGGAGCATGAGGCTGAGTGCTCATATCTCAGTGGACTGAGAAACAAAACAAGTCAGGCTTTAAACCTCAAGGCACCCACCAACCCCTATACACACACACACACACACACACACACACACACCACACAAAATACCACATACACATACAACACACAGACACACACACACACACACACACACACACACACACACACCAGAAACTGATTTCCTCAAGCCAGGTCCCCCTTCTAAAGGGCTCACAAACTCCCAAAACAGTGCTACCAGCTGACCAAGGATTCAAATACAGGAGCCTCTGGGGACATTTTATATCCAAATTATGACAGATGGTGAGGCATGATCTTATTTCCTGTAACTCTCAAAGGAGCCTAACAGAACTGAGCACGGGTGAACTGAATATATTTCACCTTTTGGAATGGATGGTGTCAATGGCACTTAACTGCTGAGCCATCTCTGACGCCCTTTCTTGTTTGTTTTATCTTGCTAAGTTGCACAGACAGGCCTTGACATTTTGACCCTCCTTTCTTAGCCTCTGAGTAGCTGGGATCATAGACCTCTGTCACAAGGCCTGGCTTTCAGATTCACTCTTTATGGGGGTGGGGGTTAAGAAAAATGGCTCAGCTGGCAAAGTGTTTGCCATAAAAACCAGAAATGTCGGCACTGCATTTGTTATCCCAGTACTGGGCGATAAAGGCAAGTAGATTCCAGAGAGCTTCCTGGCCAGCCAGGCTAGCAGAATCTCACCAAATAACATGGAAAGTAATTGAAGAGAGAACTGCATGTCCGCCTCTCGCCTACACACACACACAGACAGAGAGACAGAGACAGAGAGACACAGAGACGAAGAGAGAGATTAATAGACTGCAACTATAGTCACAAATATATGCACAAGAGCAGAGAGGTCATTTCTTCAGATTCACCACTCTGCCTTCAAATCTGAGTGGTTGCCTCCATTCCCTTCCGGACTAGGGCAAGTGTCAGTAAAGGAGAATGAGTCCTATCAAAATGTTTAAGGTCCACATATGCAACTAAGGCCTTTTTGTTATAAAAGTGACTTCTTTTTCATTGGTTAACTCACTACTTGAAACATCTGTTACTGCAGTTAGCAAAGACTTAAAAACTGCCTCAGGTGAACGGCCAGAACAAAGAGTACATACATTCCCAGGGCATCTTCAAGTGCATTGTGCTTTTTTGATGGCTTTCTGGCATAGATAACTTCTACTGAGGACAATCTGACCAATGGCCCTAAATAAAAGTCAAGGCAATGGAGTGGAAATTTAGTAACTCCAGTCATTTTCTCTGGAGAACAAGCTGGATTGTGACTAATGAGCCTACAGGGTGGCAATCTGGTGTGTTTAAACAACTGTGCTGATAGCCCTGGTGTGTCAATGAGTGACCGTGAGGGTGGGTTTTTTCCTTTTTTTTTTTTTTTTAAATAGGATCTCCGTCTGTGACTCATTTACAGGAGACTTTTTGCTTGGTGATCACATCTCTGAATTTTAACCGAGGAGATTTCCTTCACCTTTTCTTTTGCAACGAATTGGGATTAAAAATAATGAAAACCAGAGAGCTTGGCTGGTATATGACTCTGTATTCACTGTTCTTTCTTCTAAAGTGTTCTTTGTGCATGTTGGTATTTACCCAGCTGCACTAGTCCAGTGTGCTCACTGAACAGCATTAAAACTGATAGTCCTGAATCTGCTGGGAACTGTTGCTTTTCCTAAAGGCATTTACAGGTTTGTGCAATTTGGATAAAACCTTTTGTGTGAAAGATTCAGTATGTTACTATGCTAAAAAGGAATAGATAATCTTTTATTTTCTTCGAAACACTTGGGATTGAAGCTAAGCTTTCACCCTTGATAAGCAAGTGATCTGACACTGAGCTATATCCTTAGGCTTCTTTTTACTTTCTATTTTGAGATATGGCTTCATTACATTGTTCAGGCTGGCCTTGAACCCTCACTGTAGCCCGGGCTAGGCTTAAACTTGTGATCTTAAGGCTCAGCCTTCCAAGTAGCTAGGATTACAGGCTGCACCGCCAGGCTTGCCAGTGATCTATGATTTGATGGAGGTGAGGACAGTTAAATAAATGAAAAAAACTAGAATCATTCTTACGCCAATGTCTACCTCCCACCTTGTGATAGCTGATGTCTAGAACCACCTAGGAGACAAGTCTCTAGGGATGCCTGTACAGGAGTCTCTAGGATGGGTTAGCTGCAGTAGAGAGACCAACTGTAACTGTGGACAGCATTACTCCATGAGCCGGGGGCCTGGACTGAATGAAAACAGAGTGCCCGATGAACCCTATCACTCCCTGCTCTGAGCTTTTTGCCCAAGGTTATGACATGACCACTGCATTTCTCTCCTTCTGCCATGTTTTTCCTGCAATGATAGAATATACTCACAAACTCTAAGCTGAAATGAGCCCCCTTTTCTTTCTTAAGTAGCTTTTGTCAGGTATTTTGCCAAAGCATGATAAGAACTCTACTGAGTGTCTACTAGAGATTTAATGCTATGAGTCCCCTAATGTAATGGTATTCGTATCTCATGCCTTTAAGAGAAGCCCAGTGAATGGGATTAGTGGGCTTACAAAAGGCACTCTAAGGGGCTACAGCAATGGCTCAGTGATTAAGAGCACTGGCTGTTCTTTCAGAGGACCCAGGGTCAGTTCCCAGCTCCACATGGCAGCTCAAAACCATCTGTAACTACAGTTGCAAGGGATCTGACTCCTTGTGAATTCTGTGGGCACCAGACATGCACATAGTGCACAAACATACATGTAGGCAAAACACCCATACATGTGAAATAAGCAATTAAATCTTAAAAAAAAAAAACAATGGGAACTCCAGAAAGTGCCTTCATTCTTTCTACCATGTAAGGACACAAGTGGACAATAGTCTAGTAACCAAATCTGCCAGTCCTTCAATTTCAGACTTGCTTATATTGCCTTCTTTTTGACTGGAATATAATTCCACAGAAGAGGCAGAGACTTGCCTGATTTGTCCTCTGTTGCATCCTCAGCACACAGCAGAGCACTGGACATAAGGAAGTAACTCAATAACTATTTGTTGACCTAGTGAATGACAACATAGACTTCTTGCCAAGGACTTTCCAACCTACAGTCCATAAATGTCCTGCAACCCAGTGCTAAAAAATAACTGTATGAACAATGAAGATAATAGAACCAGCCTAGTTTAGGAGGACAGAGTTCCTAGTTAAAACAGCTAAAATAATACACAAAAGACAGAGAATACAGCAACGGTGAAAGAGTTTCCGGGTGCCCCAGGCAGCAAGAGTACTGAAGTTGGTGACAGCTGTATCTCTGCTGAGCCAGACTCAGAGTAAAGTGTGATAGCAAAACATAAGCATAATTAACTGAAAGTCACACCAATTGTTATCCAGCACATGACTAATGCCTCCCCTCTCCATGTGCCCAATTCCCAAGGCTCTCTGAGAACAGCGACTCATCTGGTCAACACAGAGTGCAGGAGAAAACAAACCCTCCTAAGGACCCTAGCAATGAGGAAAGCATAGTTGATTCTTGCTAAAAACACAAAACTTGCTAACGGCTGCCAGAAATCTCAAAAGTTAGGGGCTGGAGAAATGGCTCCGCAGTTAGAAATGCTTAATGCTCTTGCTAAGAATCCAAGTTCATATCCCAGCACCCATGTCTGGTGTCTCCCAACACCAGCTCCAGAGGATTGGAAATCTTTTTCTGGTTTCTGTGGACACCTGCACGCACGCTTCTGCACACACACACACTTAAGTCCTGGGTTCAATTTCTGGTGCTGTCTAAACATAACATGGTAGTGCTTACACAATTATTAATTGATAATAAGATATATCTTAAAAAAGAAATCTTGGAATTATGTATTATAATCATGTTTGGTATCATTCTTATGATAATATATTGATTGAACTGAGCAAGGAGTTTCTTTATGATGATTTTGTACATACAGATAATATATTTTTTAAATCATGTCCACCTCAGCTGGAGAGATGTCTCAGCAGCTAAGAGTACTGGCTGCTCTTCCAGAGGGCTGAAGTTGGATGCCCAGTACCCGCGTGGCAGCTCTCAACCGTCTCATTTCAGGGATCAATATGGTGGTTATTACTCAGTCTCCCTGAGCATCAGAGAGAGCAGAGATCCCCAGGTTCTTAGTCCCCAATTCCCATATATTTCTACAAACTAATTCCCATACTGCAGCTGCTTCTTTACTCTTGTGGACTAGGAGTTACCCTTTCACCCTTCTGGTATTCTTCTCTGTAAAGCAGGATAAGCTCATTCTGTTGACTTTCCACTAAGACATAAAGTTGGAATAGGTGACTGGCCTGGAGGGAATGTTTTCTGTTTCTTCTGTATAGATAATTCCAGGCTGAAAAGAATAACCAAGATGGTGAATATGATTAATTTTTAAATTTAATTTTATGTACATAGATGTTTTACTTGCATGCATGTCTATGCACCACTTGCATGTTTGGTGCCTGGAGAAGCCAGAAGCAGGTGTCAGATCCTTTGGAACCAGAATTATAGACAGTTACCATGTGGGTGATAGAAATTGAACCCAGGTCCTTAGGAAGATCAGCCAGTGATCTTTACCACTGAGCCATCTCTTCAGCCCTTCCAAATAATATTTTTATCTAATAGCTAACAAAAAAATTTGTTGTTGTTATTGTTGAAAACTTACTAAATCTTCACAAGAGCCAGGAGCATTTTGCTGTGTCCACGTCGCAGGGGACTTGAGCGACTTGTCTAAGCTCAGGCAGCTTCAGAGTAAATGGAGGAATCAGATTCTGAAAGAGGTATTTTCCCCAGAGCTCATGCTCTGAACCACTGTGGAATCTTCGTGAATCTGACATCTTCTCTTGATACCCTGCCTTGGCTGTCAGCTTTATACTCCATCCTTTGCAACTGAGAAGCCATGTTGGGATCGATATATGATAGGGAAGTAGAGGATATTCCAGGCTTAGAAACCATTGGAGAAATAGCATCCACACTCTCCGTAATAGAATTCAACTCAGAAGATTGGCTTGTGACTGCTGGGAAAAACAATGTTGAGAAATGGGATGGGGAAGCTGTCTTCATCTGTACAGTGCTTGCCCTGCAAATGTAAGGATCTGAGTTTACTCTTCAGCACCTGTGTAAAAAGATAGATCCAGTGTCACACAGCTATAACCCAGACACCAACGCGGCAAAGACAGGCAGATCCCCAGGGTTCACTGGCAAGCCAGGTTAGCCAATTCTGTGAGTTTCAGCTTCAGTGAGAGACCCTGTCTCAAAAATAAGGCAGAGGGTGATTGAAGAAGACACATGATGTCAATCTCTGACTTACAGGTGCACACATGCACACACATACACGTACACACACATACATGTACACACACACACATTGAAGAACTAAATTGGTTTTGAACTCTATCTGTAGGGAGGGAGCTAGTCTAGCTCAGAGACACATTTCTTGCATAAAACTCAGCGATAGACGATTCACAACAAATGAAGGTGAGAACTCCCTGCACCATCAGCAGCAGATTCTCCTGAGAAGAGGGCAGGCAACCTTTGCTTTCAAAGTTCCTCAACTTCCCTTACAAAATGCTCTAACCACTGGGTCTCAGACTGGTGACCCATGGCCTCCTATGACTCATGGAATATTCCTGTTTAGTGTACAAAGTACCATCCCCACACTGTTAAAATATTGAATTAGTTAACAACATTTAGCAGTCGAGGAAATTTACACTAATATCCAAGGCACCAAACCAGCAGCCATTGTGCCATTAATATGAGGGTACACACCACTTCCCATGGGCCCCTCTGACCCCAGCAGCCACGCAGCCAAAGTCCTTACTTCTTAGCTCCTAATAGCTGTTGAAATGGCCTCCCAAGTTCTTCCACTCACGTTAGCTCCTTTCCTTAGACGCCTGTCAGTTTTCTGGTGATGGATGTCCACTTCATTAAATCAGTCATGTGCAGATGGGAAAAAAACCTTAGGCTCACATCGATACAAACGTCTCCTCAGAGGTTGTGAAGAACCTAGTGTGAACTGTGAAGACCAGGTTCCTGGAAAGGCTATTTTACCAATGGCTTTTTGGCAGGACTTGCTTTGTAATACATCATCTTCAGAACATAAGTCATGGACGTTTTAGGACTGTGGAGTTATTTTTAAAGTGGTTTTTCTTTTTAAGTTTTCATTTTAAAAATGACCTTTTAAAGAAACTGCTAAATCAAGAAGCTCGAGTTGTGCAGATGATACGCCTGTCTTAGTGCTCTGCTGCTGTGAGAGACACCATAACTAACAACTCTTATAAAGGAAAGCATTTAATTGGGGTCTTGCTTACAGGCTTACTCCATTGTCATCGTGATAGGAAGCGTGCTTGCACTGCCTGGTGTGGGCTTTTGAAACCTGAAAGCCCACCCCAGCAACATACCTCTTCCAACAAAGCCACACCTCCTAATCCTCCTCTGCCAGCTGGGGACTAAGCATGCAAATATATGAGCAAACGAGGTCCATTCTTATTGACCTTTTTTGTTTGTTTGTTTGTTTGTTTTTCGAGACAGGGTTTCCTCTGTGTAGCCCTGGCTGTTCTGGAACTCACTCTGTAGACCAGGCTGGCCTTGAACTCAGAAATCCACCTACCTCTGCCTCCCAAGTGCTGGGATTAAAGGAGTGCGCCACCACTGCCTGGCAAATATTTCTTTACTTAATGTATATGAATGCTCTATCTGCATGTACACCTACATGCCAGAAGAAGACATTAGATCACATTATAGATGGGAGTTGTGAGCTACCATCTGGTTGCTGGGAATTGAACTCGGGACCTCTGGAACAACAGTCCGTTCTCTTAACCGCTGAGCCATGTCTCCAGCCCTAGGAAGCCACCACAAAACCTCAATGGCAATGTCTGCAGAAAGTGTAGTCATGATCCAGTTTTGCTGACTTATTAAGGGATTGTTCCTTAAAAACTCCTGAGCTAGCATACACAAACACAGGGAGACAGAATCCTTCAGAGAAAATTTCACCTTCTCCTGAGAGACAGGTAGTGAGGTACAGGCTGTTCCCAAATGCCTGACTTCCAGGGATACTTCTGTCTTATCCTCCAAATAGCTAGGATTCTAGACAGACCACCACACCCAGCAGAGAATTCACTTCATGGAACTTTTTATGAGAATTTTAAAAATTATTTTAGTTAGCATATAAAATAATGTGTTGAGGTTTGATCTGTTGCCGTGTATTGTAATGCTAAATTCTGTATCCCAAGGTCTAGGTGCCTCAAGAGGAGTGAATCCTCACTCGTGCCAGCTTTTGTTGTGCAAACCTTGATGTTAACTTAAAATTACTGGTTAATAAAGACACCTGCAGCCTGAAGCTAGGCGGAAGAGAGGCAGTTCCTGGGTTTGGGGGTCTGAGGAGGGAACAGAGGAGAGAGAGCAGAAGGAGGAGGAAGGCACCATGGAGGAGATGGATCATGAACACATGGCCACGAGGAATGGCCTGTTGGAGTAGGAGTGGCCCAGACAGAACACAGCAAGTGATAGCTGGGGTTACTGACAGGAAGTAGGCAGAATAGCATAGCAGGCTGATTGCCCAGCTCTAGGGCTTTAAGGCTTATTATAATACAAAGGTTTTGTGTCTTTTATTTGGGAACTAAATGATCTAAGGTAGGGTAGAAACCCCCAAATAATATTTACTGTACCAATAATAGTTTCCTTATGACATTTTCATACATGCATATGATATATGATACGATGTTACCTCATATTCATCCATTACTCTTCTACTCCTATTATTTATTTTCCTTCCCCCAAGCGCGCGCATGCACACACACACACACACACACACACACACACACACAATCTAGATTCTCTATTAGAAAAAAAAGGCAATACTTTTCTTTTTTCCTCATCAATATTGTCTTATAAGGGTTTCTGTTGCTGCGACCAAAACACCGTGATCCAAAAGCAACTTGGGGAAGAAAGGGTTAACTCAGCTTACACTTCCAGATAGCATTTCTTCATTAGAGGATGTTAGGACAGGAACTCCAACAGGGCTGGAACCCAGAGGCAGGAGCAGATGCAGAGACCATGGAGGGGTGCTGCTTACTGGCTTGCTTTACATGGCTTGCTCAGCCTGCTTTCTTATAGAACCCAAGTCTACCAGACAAGAGCACCATCCACCCTGGCCTAGGCCCTTCCCCATTGATCAGTAGTTGAGAAAAACACCTTACAGCTGGATCTCACACAGGTATGTCTCAACTGATGCTCTTTCCTCTCTGATGACTGGCTTATGCCAAGCTGACACACAAAGCCAGCCAGTATAATCATGCTCTCTGGTCCGTCCCCTTTCCTGTCAGGACCATCCCCCCACACCCCACATCTACTTTCATACAGGCTTATTTTATTTAACATAATGATCTCAGGTCTATCCATCTTCCAGAAAATGACATCATTCTTTATGGCTGGTTAAAACTCCATTGCAGGAGCCAGAGAGAGGTTCCCTTGTAGCCAAAGATGACCTTGAACTTCTAGTCTTCCTGCCTCCACATCCTGAGTATCAGGCTCACAGGCATGCACCACCATGTTCACAGGCTGCTAAGGTTTAAAGAAATCTAGGTCTGCAAGTGCTAGACAAGCATTCTACCAACCAAGCTATATGCACAGCCCCAACCGATTCAGTTCTAGCGTATCCTCAAAACCCACTGTGCAAAGAGATATTCTGTTTTTCTAAATGGTAAAAGGAAGAAAAGAGGAAGAAAACAGTTAAAACGTTCTTATATACCATCCCAGCTGCTCAACGGCAATGTCACAGATCTCATGCAGTTCCCCCAACCTTCACTTTCCGTAAGTAACCTAGTTTTTGTTGCCATGAAACAATTTGCCATCAAACTGGGGCTCTTTCAAAGACTTTGGATCATTCTCTCTACTGTGTCCCACTAAGTTTTACAGCCTTAAATGACCTGTCATATTGCTTCCTTCTCCATCAAAAGAAAAAACTGAGGTAGGGAGAAGGGTCATCAGCAAAGAGCTTGCTGTACTGAGATGAGTCTGATTCTCAGCCGTGAAACGGAGGGCATGGTGGGATGTGCTTGTAATCTCAGTACTGAGGGGGTGAAGATGGGTGGATCCCCTAACAGATGATTCCCCAAGTCCTCAAGAAACCCTATTCCTAAGAGGAAGTTAGGCAATGTCTGAAGAATGGCTTCTGGCCTTCACACACATAGGTATGTGTGCCCACTCACAGGCGCACACACACACACACACACACACACACACACACACACACACACACCTGCAAGCAGAAAATAAAGGAGAATCCATAGACAATGATCCTGGCAGGGGCAGGACAAAGCACACAGATTCACTTGCAGAAAGGTCCCTCTTGAGGAAGGAAACAATGCTGTTTTTTCCCAGAAGAAAGGAACCCAAGCTTCCTGCCGTAACAGAGCTGGCTGCCTCAAAACAGGGTGCTAACCTGGAGTTCACTGTGAATTATGGCAAACCAGGAAGACCATCACCAGGAGCAGCAGCCTTGGTGAAAGAAGTTCTTTCCTTCCTCTATAATTCTGAGCTTTTCCAAGATGTGAAGAGTGTACCCATGAGCACCCTGAGGAGGGACAAGCTGGAGACTGTAGATGCCAAGGTTCCTTAATGAAAACCTTCCTTTGTAGTAAGATATAAAGAATCTTCCTGACCTTGGGGACCTAGGACAAGAATGAAAGTATCCCACACATGGCCAGAGCTCCCATACTTCCAAGTCTTGGCATTCCTTCCTCTATGAGAGTACCTCTCTCATAGCTCTATGGTTCTTCTGGATCAGAGATTCCTGCTGACAAGGTAGGGATAGAGTGACGAGAGCATTATGCTCACTGGGCTCTGGCTACTTGGATCTGAAGCCCTGTTCCACTCCTGAGACTCAAAAATGCCAGCAGATACTGCCCAGGTTCTCACCTAACATAGCACGGGTGCTAACAGGCTAAAGCTTACAACAGCTCATCTCAAGATGGTTAGAAACTTCACTTCATTGACTGAGTAGTGTATTGACACCACCTACAATGCCAACACTCGAAGGACTGAGGGGAACCTGGGTTTATATAGGGAGACCCTACTCGATACTAATAAATGATAAATAAACAAGTAAACAAAACATCTCTAAGATACAACATTAGCATAACCAAAACAGAAGTGTGACCAGCTATTAAAGGAGACAGATTGTGGTAATTATCAAGATAGCAACTTAGCCAAACTCAGAAGCACGGTCCTCTGGGTCTAACACCTTAGCGCAAAGCCCACCAGCATTTCACCAATACTTATAAATAAGACAAAGACCTCAGGGCATCAGCATGGCTTGCCACGGCTCCTGCACAGTTTTGAGCATCAACTTATTCTCTCCAGGAAGTTCAAGGGTGCTTACCAGTTAGCTGAGGCCAGGCTGTTTCAACATATTTTTAAAAGATTCTTCATGTGTTTGATATCTGATCAAGTTTAGGTTTTTGTTAGGGGTGGATTGTTTACTTATTTATTTATTATTTGTGGGTGGATATGAGCAGGCATTGGCACACATATGAAGGTGAGGACAACCTGTAGTTGTCAGTTCTTTTCTTCCACCATGTGGGCCCAGGGGATTGAACTCAGATCCTCAGGGTGCAGGCCAAAAAAATTTCTCTCTGCAAGTCTCAGAGCAAGGCTGTGAGATGGCTCAGCCGCCAAGTGTGACGACTTATCTCTGTATGTGTATGTATCTATGTCTGGGGATGTCTGGGAGTGCACATCCGGATGGGTGCTTGTAGGAACCACAGGACAGCCTTCAGTGTCATACCTGGAATGCCGTTCACCTCTGTTTGAGACAGGGTCTCTTACTCACAAAGCTCACTATATATATATATATTCACCAGTAAATGGTCTCGTGAATTCACTTATGCAGGAAAAAGTGCTTTACACTCTTTCTCAAACCTATTTCAGAAAAATACATTATAGCTGGGCAGGAGGCAGAGGCAGGTGGATCTCTGAGTTTGAGGCTATCCTGGTCTACAGAGCATGTTCCGGGACAGCCAGGGCTCTCAAAAAAAAAAAAAAAAAATTGTATGATTTTAAAGGACTATATTTTTAAAATCTGGGTCTTATGTATGTCAAGCTGGCCTCAGACTCGTAGTTTGTTATGTAGCTGAGACTGACCCTGAACTTCCTGCTCTCCCTCCTTCTACCTCCCAAGTGCTGAGATCATAGGTGTGCACCACCGCATAGAACTACAAAGACTATCTCTAAGTAAAATGCGCATCCTGTTTCTCCTACACTCCGAGCATCTCTTTTTGGAAGGTGTAAACATGGCGTTCTGGATAACGCAGCATGAGCAAAGTGATCTTTCACTGACAAAAGATGCCCGAGCTTTCCCCAAAAAGGTTATCAAATCAATCCTGCAGAGGACATGGTAAGGCAACCCCACGAAGTTGTGACATAGTTTCCTTCAGGTGTCTGCTCATATATAGAGACAACCCAAGTGGATGGATGGATGGATGGGTGGGTGGGTGGGTGGGTGGATGGATGGATGGATGGATGGATGGGTGGGTGGGTGGATGTATGTATGTATGTATGTATGTGTATGTATATATGTGTGGGTGTATGTATGTATGTATGGGTTGGTGTGTGTGTGGATGGATGGATGGGTGGGTGGATGGGTGGATGGGTGGGTGGGTGGATGGATGCATGGGTGGGCGGATGGGTGGGTGGATGGGTGGGTGGGTGGATAGGTGTATGTGTGTGTGTATGTATATATGTGTGGGTGTATGTATGTATGTATGGGTTGGTGTGTGTGTGGATGGATGCATGGGTGGGCGGATGGGTGGGTGGATGGGTGGGTGGGTGGATAGGTGTATGTGTGTGTGTATGTATGTATGTATGTATGTACGTACGTACGTACGTATGGGTCGGTGGGTCAGTGGGTAGATGGATAGTTGGGTAGATGAGGGTGGCAGGGGAAGGTTTAGGAGTGCCCAGCCTCTGAGGTAGTCAAGGCATTTTAAAATTAACTGGTGTGTGTGTGTGTGTGTGTGTGTGTGTGTGTGTGTGTGTGTGTGTTCCATTCTCAGATCTGACATAGCTCTTGGGCATGTGTGCACATTCAATCAGCTGGGAGCAAAAAGTTGTGCAGCCAAAAATTTTCTGCTACAGTACTGTGAAAAGACTTGAATGTTGCAGGTCTGGAGGCTAATTATCTGATCATGGGATAGCTCTAGCTCTCCAGATTAGAAGATTTCGTGCCTCCTCTGTGTCTGAACTAACATCTTGTGACTTATAAATAAAAAATCTCTTGGACTCTATTAACTTAGCAGACCATTAGCCTCCAGTAACCCAAAAGCTAAGACTGTCATCAGATAACATCTTGGACCTGTAGAAAAGCTTCCCCCATCTTGCTGTGACCACCACTCTGATATCCCCACCAATGTGTTTTAAACGTGTTCTGATTTACGGCTCTCTCCTCATTCTGTAAAACTATAAAGCGTCACAAAACTGTGTCCACATTGGAACATGGAATTTAAAGTAACTTAAACTGTGTTCTATAGCCACAGTCATGGAAAATGGCTCCAGAATAAACTATCTCTTGTTCCCTTTAAGACAAAGGCTGTGATTTTCACATCAACAGAAGGAAGGGAAGAAAAGAAGGAGTGAATTCAAATATACAGAGAGAATAACCAGTTCTAAGAAGCAGGCAGAGCTGGGGAGAAACGGGCACAAAGCAGTGAGTGAGTGTGTAAGCAAACAAGTCTACATATGTAAATGTTCCACAGGAGAAGGTAGATAATCCCAATCTACTTCATTTGGGATTGATTCTAATGGAATAAAAGAATAGATTGTAGCTACTCTTATCATAGGAGCAAAGTAATTATGTAGTATGTGGATAATTAATGTCTGTGGATATGTTTGTTTTCTTCCAACATTTTCGCTGTACATATCTGATAGCACTGTTTAATACCTCAAAGACACACCAAAGTCTTTTTTTTGTCAAGCCCAGGATTTTGCTCTGTACATACTAGATAAAGGACTCTCCTAACTAAGCTACATCCCCAGGCCAAGAGATCCAACAGTTTTAGCATGAATTCCAGGGGTTCTCCCCTGGATTGGGAGGATGTAATTTTGTGGCAAAGACTAGCTTTTAGATTACCCTGTGCACAACAGCAAATGTGAGTTAAATTTCATTGAGTATTCTCATTTGCTCAGCCCTAGCCAATGTAGGGTCATTCTGCAGGCTGAGTTTGGTTCACTTGTCATTTTAATGAAAAGGAAATGACTGAAGAATAGTTTATGTCAACATGAAAGTGTCACCTTGAAAACATAATAACCTAATTTGCATTTTAAATAGCAAGATGCCCCAACCCGGAGCCAACTGAATTTTGATGCTGATGTGTTCTGGGTGCAAAGGACAGGATGGTGATTTGTTTCTGGAATTTATATCAGTGAGTTCTTGCTTGCTATTAAGTTCTCTGACCTTTTTCTAGGATCTCTGTCTCTCTCTCTCTCTGACTCTCATAGGGTAACCTCAATCACGTGATCTTCCTACCCTTGCTTCCTGAGTGGTAGGATTACAGATTGCCGCCATACCCAACTAGATTTAGATTCCACAGAAACTCAAGTAGGAAAATAACTTTTTGAACCCTGCCTCTTCCTGAACTCAACTTGGGTTCAACAAACAAGGACAGAAAAGACAGTGAGCTTTATCAGGTTTCCTTAAATGGACGGTGTTAGTCATGTTCCACTAAACCCACAGCAGCACCTAACATCTTATGGACACATAACAGCAAAGGTTAGCTAACTAATATCCTAATTTATTTAGAAGCACAAAATTAGTTATTAACTACTGTTAAAGTAGGTGTTAGTGTCATAGGAGAAAAAGTAGCCTATACGGTTATATAGGTATACTCATCTGGTACTGGGCACACGAAGTGAGCACTTTACTGGACCAAGGCCCGTTACAGATTTAACTATAAAGCTAACAAGGGATCAGGAGCTAGATCGATAGCTCAGTGGGTAAGAGTTCATATTTCAACCTGAGTTCAAACTCCTGTCACCTATATTAAAAACTGAGCATAGCCATGTGTGCCTATAACTTCAGTGTTGGAGACTGAGACAGATGGATCCCAGGAGCTCACTGGGCAACCACCCTAGTCCAAAGGGTACATTTCAGATTCAGCAAGACATTCTGTCTCAAAAAAAATAAGATGGAGGAAGACACCTGGCATTCTCCTTAGACCTCTGCATGCACACACATGGTACACACACATATACCATGTATACACGCACATACACATACACCTAGACAGAGAGAGACAGAAAGAGAGACAGAGAGAGACAGACAGAGAGAAGGGGGAGAGAGAGAGAGGAGAGAGAGAGAGAGGAGAGAGAGAGAGAGAGAGAGAGAGTACATTTTATTAAGCTGTGAATAACAGAAACATACAAATTTCTAACAAAACCAGTATCTCAGTTCCTTTCCTATTGCTATGATAAGACACCATGACCAAGGCAACCAAAGAAAAAAGATTTTATTTGGGGCTTACAATATCAGAGGGTGAGTCCGTGACCATCCAGGTGTATAGCATGGCAGCAGGCAGGCAAGCAGGCATGGTGCTAGATTGGTAACTGAGAGCTTACATCATGAGACACAGTCAAGCAGCAGAGAGAGCTTATCCCACTCCCAGTGACATGGCTCTTCCAACATGGCCACACCTCTTAATCCTTCCCTAACAGTTCTCTAAACTGGGAACCAAACAATCATGTACATGAGCCTGTGGGGGCCATTCTCATTCTTGGGACTCCACAGGGGATCCAGGATGTGACACGACTGAGTTTCCTAGACTATGAAGAGCAAGGGAGGCTGGGTTCAGAAACCCATGTCCCTTACCTTTGGCCACTCCCCCCCATGCATATAAGCACCTCAAAGTCTACCTTTGAAAGGAGTGGTAGTCTACATCGAAAGAATGGGCAGCAGTTGGAACCAGAAAACCAAAAAGCAATTCTTTTGTTAATCCAGCTGTGAGCATGGGCTTTAGGAAATCCAACTGCCAGAGTCACAGGAGTCATTGTAGCCCCATGGTCATGACCATCACAGAAACCACCATGTCCATATGGTCATGCACAGGTCTGATTTGCCACAAGGACCACTGCTTGGTTGATTACTGTTCCTTCCTCTACAATATCTGCAGATCTGCCTTGCTATTCCATCTCTTGTTAAGTTCATCCAGTCTCTGTGACAATGTGTCCCTAAGACAACATCTCAATCCCCATTTCCAGGAATTTGCCTCAGACCCAGTGATCAGAATTGATCTCTGTATCTTGCTTAGGCTGGCCTCAGACTCCAGGGGAGCCCAAGCCTGGCAAAAGCTTCTATGGCTCCTAAGGGGTATGGGCCTCATCATCCTGACTCAATACACTTGATTCTAGCCAGGAAGATGGCTCAGCGGGTAAAGTGCTTGCCATGTTAAGCATAAAGGTATGAGTTCAAAGGACTCATGTAAATCCAAGGACCCACGTAAATCCAGGCAAAGTCGTTTGCATCAGTAATCCTACAGACCATTCATAGGAGGTGAGACAGGAAAACTCCCAGAAGCTCCTAGACCAGCAGCCTGGATTGTACATCACCGAACAGGAAAGAAGAAACCCCTTGACCCCATCTCAAGTGAGGTGAAAGGTGAAGACTGACACCTGGGGTTGACCTCTGACCTACACATTTACACCTGTAGCTCCACTGCACCTGTACTCCCATGAGAACACATGCAGAGATAAAAATTTCAAACAAACAAACACACAAAAGTAATTTGAACAGACTTTCAACCTGTCCTAGATGCTCTCTGAGAGATCAGACCTTAATTGACTGAGATTCATGGAGGTGAGGAGCTACTTTGAAGCCTGCCATGCCACCTTTTAATCTTGACCCACAGCTGTCACAAAACCCCCAGGTGCTGCATTCCCATGGTGTACAGAGTTTAGATCAGCGGCCCATAGGAAAAATCTTCTTTAATGATCTTTTGACACAAGGCCACCAGCCATGGGTACAAAGTGTACTGATAAGCTACTTCAATGCTGGAACATTTCTGGCCTGCCAGGTGTTTGCATGTGGTGTGCGCATGCCCCAAGAACTGGGATGAATTCCTGACCAGGTCAAGAGCATGGGATACTAACTATCACCCTCCAGGCAGGTTCCATTGTGAACCTCAGTTCACAATGTATGAAACAGACTGACAAGCCAAGAAATAGCAAAGAAGCAAGATTTGAATCCAGGAGGTCTGACTTCACAACCAGGAAACTCCAGGAAGCATCCAAAACATGGTTCTAGTTTCACCTTTCTGATAGCCTGGCCCCAATCTCTGATAAGCTGTTCACATCTAGGGTCAGATCCTTTTCCTGCAAGTTTGGAATGTTCCTACAATGCTCCTGTGAACTCTAACCTTGCAAATTAACTGCCTACTTGGCCATTTGTCAAGCCCATATCTTAGTCAGTAAAGTGCCTACTATATGAACGTGAGGACCTGCGTTCAATTCCCAGAACCAGTGTAAAAGGCCAAGGTATGGAGGCACCTGCTTGTTATCCCAGTAATATCGGGGAGATAGACACAGGGGTACCCTGGAGCCCCTTCATCAGCCAGACTACCCTACTTGGCAAATTCCATGCCAGTGGGAGATCTTTCATTTTAAAAAAAAAGTGGGGTACACTCACCCACATATGTGCATGTACAGCCCCCCCCCCAAGTAAACAAATAATAAAGTAAATTTTAAGAAAAGCTTATGGTACTAAAACATAGACATACCATTCAACTGGCAAATAGTCTGCCAGGTTTCTAGATATGTGTGGCTTTGCCATCACAGGGACTGCCATCTAAAGAGGGGAAAAATCCTTTAGTAGGTGCCTATTTGACAGACAATATAAGTACATGGTTCTTTCTATGTCACTACAATAGTTAAGCGATTGTATAATTAAGAAAATTGCAATGATAACTTGTTCTTGATACAATCAAGGGCATTGTTGCTAGTTGAATGTTGTGGGTTGCTGGCGTAAGAATCATCTCACTGTGCTAGTGTCAGTGCCATCATCTCACTGTGCTAGTGTCGGTGCCATTAAAATGGAACAGGTAATTTAGCTGTAGTTTTTGGAAGAAGGTTCAGTTGTGATTAACAAGCCAGCAGGGTTCTGATAACAACTTTTATTTACTTGGCATACAGATATCATGAGGTGAATGACCATCCTTTGAGGTGGCTGATGGTTTATATACTGAATTACATCTTTACTTAGCATAACTTGTCATTTGTGGTAGGTGATAAGATTGTTGGCATTTATTTTCTCCTTTCCTTGGCAAGTTCTCAAGATAAAAGGAACTAGAATGAGCCTATTGTTTTCCTATTGTCTATTTACAGAGCTATAAAACTCAACTTTTCTTTACTACATCAGATAAATTCGGGATAAAGTTTTAAGTGATTATCGGTTCCAAAAGGAAGTGCAAAACAAGAGCTGTCAGTTTGAAGAAAGTTCGTTTGTATAAGCAACATATTGCGTAGGCTAGAGACTAATGTGTGCTATTCTTAGGATGAAAACGGAAGTAAACTGGCTGACTGGTAAAACCAGTTCCCTGCCGCCTCCTCCTCTTAGCTGCAGACCGTTCTCCACACAAAGCACAGTGCTGAACGACCGTTATAATGACAGCCATCAAAGTCTGGGTAATTAAAGAACAGGCGTCAGCAAGAACATCCCTTCAGAAGTGACAGGGGAAATGCATACCCCAAAGATCGTAGAAAATAAAAACAGCTGCAGAAGCAAACGCTCAGCTGGAATCGTCCCACAAGGGGTCCCAAGGGATGACGGATAAACCCATTGAGGTGAGTAAAGCATCAGGAAGGACCAATGCCTAGTCATCCCATGGATGTGGCTGACCTTCTTCCTGCCCATCCTCTTAGCCAGTCAACGGATTGGTCTTTCCCACTCCTTTGGGCTGATCTGGAGCCTGGGTTTGCTTTTCCCATCAGCTCCAAAGTCACCACCATAGCTTTGCTCCTGAGTAGCCCACAAGGGGATGCAAGCTACTTATTTCCCTACAGGTCGGGTTTTGTGACTCTGAGGTCAAAAGAGGTCCTCACCCTTGCAAGACAGCAAGAAAGCAGATTTGCATCAAGGCCTAGCCCTTTCTGCATCACCACACCCTTCAAGCTGAGCAAGCCACTTCGCTGTCTGGCCTGCGGCCTGCCGCCCCACTATGACCAATGGCTGTAAACCACGTGGGCTCCAAAACAGCTGCACTGGTTCCTCCGCCTCTGTGGCCACCTCGCCCCCTTCTGGTCTTCTTCCCAACAACTTGTGTTGGAATCTCTAAATGCTTTCTTTACCCTGGCTCTCCAAACCAAGGTTCAGGCTTTCAAAAAAAACCCCCGGATTATCCAGGCTTAATTGAAGCTGATTTCGGAAACTGGGTACCCCGCCTGCCGCGCAGGTGCAAACACGCAGACCCAGACCTGCTTCAGCGCGGCTCTCCTTCCTCTAACTTTCTTCTGGTTTGGGCTGTGGTCCAACAACAGGACCCAGCAGCATCTCCCATATCAGCTCCCAGTTAATAAAGGGGCCGGCAGGCTGCAAAGAGAATAGGGTTTGTCCTAATGGGGTTAGATGTAATTTCCCCAGGACTCCCTTACGAGCTAGTACAGTGCCAGGAGCTCCAACAGCTACTTGGTTCCTAGATCTGCGGCTGCAAAGGCAACTCCTGTTCACACACTGTCATAGAGCTGGTGTGTCTGAGAAACGCTCACAGACAGTACAGTTTGTTAAGAAGACTGTTTTTACCCCAACGCATGCTTTTAACACCTTTGACCAAAGTTAGGTGGCCATAGCTGTGTGAGTTTATTTCTGGACCCTCTGTTGTATTTGTGGGTCCACATGTTCGTTTCTGCGTCAGAAACATGTTGGTTTTGTTACTGTAATACACCTTGAGATTGAGGATTATGATACGCCTGGCATTGCTTTCTGCTAAGGACTATTGGGTTTGTTTTGTTTTCATGTGAGTTTTAAGATCACTTTTCCAGTTCTGAAAAGAACATCATTGGGATTTTGATGGGGGTTGATTTGCATCTGTAGATGGATTTCAGCACTATTACCATTTGCACAACATGCATGGAGAAGAATGAAACTAGATCCGTATCTTTCTCCCTGAACAAAAATCTATTCAAAATAGTTCTAAGATCTGAAACTGCTACCAGGAAATACTGTAGCACTTTAAGACACATGTGCAGGTAAAGACTTTCCGAAAGGGTCTTTGACAGCACAGGAAACAACCCAAGAGTTAACAAATGGGATTATGTGAAACTGAAAAGCAAAGAAGCTATTAACATAGCAAACAGTGTATAGAGTGGGAAAATATCTATCAACATCAAGTAAGAGGTTGCTGTATAGGAGGTACAAAGAACAGCACAAGTCCAACGCTAACAATCTCTTGGTGGGTAAATGGGCTGAACAGATAGGTCTCAAAAGAAGAAGTACAATTAGCTATTAATACTTAAATGTGGCTAACATTCTTAGCCATCAGAGAAATGTGAATTAAAACCACTCTGGGATTGCATCTTTGTGGGGAAAGAGGAAGCTTTATTTTCTCTTGGTGGGAATGTAACCTTGTACAGCCACATGGAAGTCAGTGGGAGAAAACTAAGAACACATCGTCACCTTATGACTTAACTTGGCACTTAGTGGTACTGCCGTGATGTTAAAACCCCGTGACCTAAGCAAGTTGGGGAAGAAAGGGTTTATTTGACTTACACGTCCATATTGCTGTTCATTATCAGAGAAAACCAGGCAGGAACTGAAACGGGGCAGAAACTGGAAGGCACTGCAGAAGCCATGAAGGGTGCTGCTTACTGGCTTCCTTCTCATGGCTTGGTTCAGTTCCTCCTTTTTGTCCAGCCCAGGACCTCAACCCCAGGAATGGTGTCACATTTAATGTGAGTCCTCCTTGCTCGATCTAGAAGCTTCCTCACAGACATGCCAAGAAGCATCTTTCCACTGAGATTCTAGACAATCACAATCACCCATCACACTGATACAAGGGAATGGGTGAAAATCTAGGCTCAAGGACAGTGTTTTGAATGGATACTATTCTTAGTAAAACCACTCCGCTGCGCTCTTTCTGAGTCCTTGTTAAAAGACAATGCATCTTTTCTATCTCTCGGCTCCTCTGCTGTTTCCTCCAGCAGTTGCAGACAACCAGCTCCAGGGGTTGCTTAGGAAACTGAGAGGCCCCTCAGAGCAACAGACATATTTTCCTTCAGCTCCCCAGGTTGCCAGGCTCAGAGAGTCTAAGACACTAAGGTTTGTCTTCGTAATCCTGTTTTATAAGGCTATTATTTTCCCACTTTGAAGACTAACTCCAAGTCATTTAGATGCTTAAAAGCCTAGACATGGCACATTTTATTCGTTAATGTGCTCTCCTCAAATGCCAAGTAGGTATTGCCGTGCCTACCCAGGATGCAAACCCTGGCTTATGTGCAAACAACTCATTTTAAAGTGGCAGGAAAGCCCAGAGATTTTTTTTCTACTTAAAATAACTTTTAGCATACAAAACAATAACTTATTTCTGACATTTTCTTAGATACGAATTATTGTAACTCGTGCTCATTTCCTTCCACTACCTCCCTTCCCCCTCCCCCACCAGGATCCCCCCCCCAAGAGTCTAATTCTACTTTTGCTTCATAGATCTCTGTGTGTTTCCATAGTGATTCTAAATTCCATCACGGTGTTTGTGTATCTATATAAGTGTACATATGTACATATTTAATCTTTATTAAATGAGAGAGAAAATATGTGCTATTATTCACACTCCTTTCCTTTCTATTCCAACTTTCCCCTTAGTCCTGTACTTCCTCCTCCTTCCATTTCCATGTCTGTGAGTGGATACTGTGTGCGTGCATATATGTGTGTATGTAAGTATATGTGTGTGTGTTTGCATATATGTGTGTATGTAAGTATATGTGTGTATGTTTGCATATATGTGTGTATGTAAGTATATGTGTGTATGTTTGCATATATGTGTGTATGTAAGTATATGTGTGTATGTTTGCATATATGTGTGTATGTATGTAAGTATATGTGTGTATGTGTCTGTCTGTCTGTGTATATGAGTGGGTGTTTCATGTATTTATGTGCACTGCATATGTGGCTGGTGCCAGCTTAAGCCAGAAGAGGGCGCTGGCCTCTCTGGAACTTATTCAATTGGTGGCTGTAAGTTGCATGTGGATGCTGGAAATTGAATCCAAGCCCTCTGCAAGAGCAACAACTGCTCTTAAGTGCTAAACTATCTTTCCATTCCTCTACCATATGCTTTTTAATTTGTTACAGCACGATAGGTTTTTGTTGCCCACAGGGGATTGAAGGCAGGA
Source organism: Rhynchomys soricoides (assembly GCA_019843965.1). Classification (NCBI taxonomy): domain Eukaryota; kingdom Metazoa; phylum Chordata; class Mammalia; order Rodentia; family Muridae; genus Rhynchomys; species Rhynchomys soricoides. The sequence goes on from JADRCH010000875.1 coordinate 774,073, forward strand.
CTTGTGCATGCCAGGCAAGTGTGTTATCACTGAGCTGCATCCCAGCCTGTTGTTTTGGCATTTTGTTTTGCTTTGCTTTTAATTAACTTGTATTTTTAGTACACTGATGTTCTGCTGCGTGTATGTCTTTGTGAGCTGTGAGCTGTGAGCTGCCATGTGGTACTGGGAACTGAATCCAGGTCCTTTGGAAGAACAGCCAGTGCTGTAAACCACCAAGTTATCTCTCTGCCCTGTTATGGCATGTTTTATGACCAGAATGTTGCCTATCACGGTAAAATTCTGCGTTCCTGAGAAGAACGTGTATTCTGCTGTTAGATAAAGTAGTCAAGAGGTGTCAATGATATAAAACTGATTAATGACTTTTTTTTTGTTTTCAATTTTCACAACACAGTGCTTTCAGGATAGAAAGCTTGCTCTGACATTACTTTGCTCCTTCGAAGTGCATTTCCTGGGCACTCCAGAGAGATGGTTCAGTAAAGGATCTTGCTGCCAAGCCAAGTAGCCTGAGTTCAACCCCCAGCACCCACATAAATGGAAGGAGAGAACTGACTCCCACAGGTTGCTCTCTGACCACTGCATGTGCCAAGTGGCATGCTCTTTCACACACGTACACAGGCACAAACACACATAAAATAAACATAAAAAATTAATGCCTTTTCTAGCAGCAGCTGTATTCCAAAAGCAATGTGCTCTCGTGTGCATATGCGTATGTGTGCGTGCGCACGTGTGTGTGTGTGTGCGTGTGCGTGTGTGTGTGTGTGCGCGTGTGTGTGTATTCCTTGGCTCACATGGGTGCATGAAGAGACCAGAGTTAGCATCAGGCTTCTTTGTCAGTCTCCACATTATTTTTTGAGACAGTGTCTTTGAACCTTGAATTTACTGATTCAGCAAGACCACAGGATCTGCCTGTCTCTGTCCTCAGGATTACAAACAGAGCTACCATGCCCCAGCTTCTTCCCTGGATACCGAGGATTCAAACCGGTATCCTCAGGTTTGCATGCAAATGCTTTACCCACCGGGCAACTCTTCAGCCCCCAAGTGCTTGGTTTTTGACTGCACATGTTAGCAACACTGTGAACGTATATGCTATTCCATCCAGCTATCTCCTATCACTTTATGCATGCTGCACCTGTCCACTAGAGGGCGCTGCTGTCCTCAACTGTAACCAGGATGACCCTGTCTCCCTTCCGTAGTTTCCCAACACATTTTGAGGTACTACGGTTCCATGTAAAAAATTAAAGACTATGAGTTTGGTGGCTGATTTTATTTTTTTAGAATTAGTTGCTTTTACATTATGTAATGTCCTTTTGTGTGGGTGTGTGCAGATGCCCATGTGCATGTATGCATGCACAGGTCAGAGGACACCCTCAGGTATTATTGTTCCTCGTGTGCTGTTTACCTTGTTTGAAACAAGTCCTCTTATTGGTTGGTATGGGACTCACTAAGTAGGCTTAATCTAAATGACCAATGAAAACAAGCATTTTACCTGTCTCCAACCCACCAGCCCTAGGATTACAAGTGCTCGCCACTCCACGTGTCCAGATTTCTTCCATGGATTCTGGGGATCAAGCTCCAGCTCTTGGATTTGCAGGGCAAGCACTTCCCAATGGAGCCCTGCAATGCCCTTCTTTAGCCCTGATAACTTTCCTCACTCTGAAGCCTGCTCTTTCAGAACTTAATATACCTATTTCCACCTTCATTTAATTGGTACAAAATGATTTATCTCTCCTCCTCACTTTGCATTTAATGGACATGTCTTTGCTTTAAAAATGGAGTTCTCATAGACAAGACATACTTGAATCTTGGTTTTTAAATCATATTTTCATGTATTTATTTTTTGTGCATGCATGGGTATGCACGTGCACCCACATTTGAGAGAGAACAATAATCAGAACTGGGCTGTCTCTGTGCGGTGTATGGATTTGGGATCAAAATCATACCGTCAAGCTTGGCCACAGTGTCTTTACCCAGTAGACCATCTTAGAAGTTCCTTGTATCTTGTTTAATGATCCATTCTAACACTGTTTTTTAAAAAATCATTAATATTCTTATTTAAAAAAACAAAGCCTGAGAATAAATTAAGCCCGAGAAAGCAGTCAAGTTTTATCAGCCCTAGCCCATTTTTAAAAATGTATTCTTTAATCTTTGTTTTACAGTCCAGACTTTATTCCCTCCATCCACTCTCTGACTGTTCCACATCCCACACCCCCCCCCCCCCCCCCCCTCCCAGAGGATGCCCCCCCCCCCCTCCCTACCCCACCAGACCTCCCCACTCCCTGAGGCCCTATGTCTCTCAAGGGTTAGGTGCATCTACTCTGATTGAGTCCAGACCCAGCAATCCTCTGCTGGAGAGATGGCTCAGCAGTTAAGAGCACTGACTGCTCTTCACAGAGGTCCTGAGTTCAGTTCCCAGCAACCACAGGGTAACTCACAACCATCTGTAATGGGATCCGCTGCCCACTTCTGGTGTGTCTGAAGAGAGTGACGGTGTGCTCATATAAATAAACACTCTGTTTTTTAAAATAAGGATATTTTAGACTTTTGTCTTTGTTGGCTTTTTTTTGTTGTCTGTTGTAGTTTTAATTAATTACATAGCTCTCGTTGTCCTGGGATTCTCTCTGTAGACCAGGCTCTCTCTGAATTTTACAGAGATCTCTGTCTCTGAAGTGCTAGGATTAAAGATGTGACCCACCATGCCCAGCTTGTCTTTGTTATTTTTATGAGACTTTTAAAGCATAACCTTTGGTTCTAATTAGCATTATTTAGAACATTGATATTTGAAGTGGTCATTGGAGTCACTGGATATCTGCCTACCAGGCCTGTTTCAATCTTCTGTTCAACACCGTTGCTTTCTTCCTATTTTTGTCTTCCACCATTCTTTCTACTTGCTAAAGTATAAATTGAGTAATAAGATCCCAATTTCTGAACGTATGAGCTACTTTACATAACATTTTTGAGTGTTTACCCCAGAGCTTGAAATATACATTCACAACAGATACAAGCCCACTTTCCAACAGTGTCCACCGCTACCTGGGTGACACAGGCACTGTTCCCTCCCTCCTGTTCCTTTTCATTTGGAGGTTACAAGGTATAGAATTCTAGGAGGGGGGTTATATTCTAAAAATGTTTACAAATTTTCACTCCATGCTATTCTTGATTGTACAGTTTCTAAGAAGTTGGCACATAATTATCTTTTTAAGATTGTATTTTATGGTGTGTTTTGTTATTTTGTATTGTGTGTTTATGTTATGTGTATATGTGCATCTGTACATGAGTGCAGTGCCCAAAGAGGCCAGAAGAGGGCAGCAGATCCCCCTGGAACTGGAATTGCAAGCAGTTGTAAGCTAACCCATATAGGGGCTGGGAATGAAGCTTGGGTCTTCTACAAGAGCAGCAAATGCTATTAACTGCTGAGCCATCAATCCAGTCCAACTTTACTATTGTTTTATGATATTTTGCAAATGTGCTTCTTTGCTATTTGTTCCCAAAATTATTGTGGATTTACATCTTCATATGAGTTTTGTTTTCAATCAGTGTCAAATTCCAAGAAAATCTTGTTGGTTTAATTGGATTTCACTGATTTTACAGTTTAATTAGTGACTTGTGAATCTATTTACAACGTTAAGGCTTCTTACCTATTAACCTGTCATGGCAATTTTGTCAGATTTGTTTTGTTTGAAACAGGGTCTTGTTGTTTAATCTTGGCCTACCTGGTACTCACTGTTATATCCAGGCTGGCCTCAGAGTCACAGTGATCCTCCTGCCTCAGCCTCTGGAGAACTGAGATTACAGGTATCCATTGCTTCTATTACATCAGATATTTAAGGGATGTTTTAATAAGGGCTTTCTTGTTTTGTAAGAATGTTTTTGTACAGTTTTACTGAACTTGCTCCTGGTTACTTTATGGTTCCATTTGGCTATAGAGCATCTCCCTGCTGGGACATAGCTGTTTAATAATTCTACCAGTTTCTCGGCTGACTCACTTAGATCTAAGCCCACCTTCTCAGCACAGTGTAAATTCCAGGCAACTATTTGCTTTGCAGACTGCTGTCACCAGTCCAAGCCTGCAATTTGCATCCTGGGGTACAAGGTACAGGAAACCACATGTGTTGACCATGGTGAGCAGTCGGTTGCTGTCACACTTGCCTTTTCCCCTGACAACAATGACAAAACAAGTACACAAACTCTCCTTGCACTGGCTTTAGGTGGCTCTGTTTCCAATGTCCTCTTGTTTTCTATGAGCTAGGCTGAAACCGAGGACCTCATCCATGTTGGGCAAGTGTTTGGCCACTGAGCTACGCCCCCAACCCCTCAAGATCTAACTTATAACACTCATCTCTCTGAAGAGATCCTCTCTTAAAAGCTGGTGAGAAAAATACAGTGTTCTGCACAGTGGACTTGGCTGAGACAGCAGCTGGAAGTAATGCTGAGTCCAAGGTCACCCAAGGTAAAGGCAGTCTTAACACGCTGGAGGTGGTGAGGCTTCCCAGGCTCTTCCATTTAATCCTCCTTATGGCTACGGTTATTGGTTAGGGTGAGTTTACAGATTCATCAACTGTGCTGGCTGGTTTTATGTCACTCTGACGAAAGCTGCAGTCATTCCGGAAGAGAGAACTCAACTGAGAAAATGCCCCCACCAGACTGGCCTATAGGCAAGCCTGTTGTACATTTTCTTGATTAATGATTGATGTGGGAGAGTCCAGCCCATTGTGGTTGGAATCATCCCCTGAGCCAGTGGCCCTGAGTTGTATAAGGAAGCATGCTGAGCAAGCCATGAGGATCAAGCCTGTAAGCAGCACCCCTCCATTGTTTCTGCTGCAGTTCCTGTCCTAACTGATGGTCTATAAGCTGTAAGCAGAAATAAACCTTTTCCTCTACAACTTGATTTCCATTCTGGTGTTTCATCACGGTAATGGAATCTACCTCAGACATCATCCTAATGATAGAATATCTCATTATCAGAAAACTCTTTGGGGCCGGGAGAAATGGCTCATTGGTTAAGAACATGGCTGCTCTTGCAGAGGACTCAGGTTCAGTTCCCGGCACCAACATGGTAGCTTAGAAATGTGTGTAAATTCAATTCCAGAGGATTCAGAGCCCTCTCTGGCCTCCATGAACATCTGCATGCATGTGGTACACAGATATAAGCTTGGATCCATACACTTAAAATAATACATCATTTACAAAGGAAATTCTCAATTTCTTCTTAAGCATTCATTGTAGATTCCCATATATGCATAAAACGACTCAAATAGAACATAGAATGAATCGCTCTCCTGCACAGCCACTGCCGGGGAGCTTTTCATTCAGTTCCCTCTCTCCTGCCTACCATCTGCCCTAAGTGTAGTTGGCACACCTCTACTGACAGGGTTTCTCTGCGTAGCCCTGGCTGTCCTGGAACTCATCCTGTAGACCAAACTGGCCTTGAACTCAGAGGTTCGCCTGCCTCTGCCTCCCACGTGCTGAGATGAAAGGTCTTTGCCAGTGCTGGTGGTGCTACATACTGAGCATGCGTATGCGACTGTGGTCTTTTCCCCGTAGTGCAGGACTCTGCAGGTCTGTGTGGAGCTGCGGTTACGGGTTTCTGTTCCACAGGATGGGGTTCATGAAAGTTGTCAAGAATAAGACCTACTTTAAGAGACACTACTTTAAATAAGATCTACTTTAAGTGAGATTTAGAAAGCCGCGAGAGGGTAAAACTGACCACTATGCACAGAAACGATTGGTGATCCGGGACAAAAATAAGTACAGCACACCCAACTATAGGCTGATATAGTTCGTGTAACTAACAGAGCCATCATCTGCCAGATTGCGTATGCCCGGATAGAAGGGGATATGATCATCTGAGCAGCACACGCACATGAACTTCCAAAATACGGTGTAAAAGTTGGCCTGCAAATTATGCTGCAGCCTATTGCACTGGCCTGCTGCTGGCCCTCAAGTTTCTGAATAGGTTTGGGTTGGACAAGATCCAAGAAGGCCAAGTGGAGGGGACTGGAGATGAACACAACGTGGAAAGCACTGACGGTCAGCCTGATGCCTTCGCTTGCTATTTGGATGCAAGTCTTGCCCGAAATACAACTGGCAATAAAGTTTTTGGGGCCCTGAAGGGAGCTGTGGATGGAGGCTTGTCTATCCCTCATAGAACCAAATGAGTCCCTGGTTGACTCTGAAAGCAAGGAGTTCAATGCAGAGGTACATTGGAAGCACATCACGGGTCAGAATGTGGCATACTACATGCGCTCCCTAATGAAGATGAAGATGCGTGTAAGAAACAGTTCTCTTGGTACATCAAGAACAACGTAACTCCAGACAAGATGGAGGACATGTATAAGAAAGCTCGTGCTGCTATCCGGGAGAATCCAGGCTATGAGAAGAAGCCCAAGAGAGAAGTGAAGAAGAAGAAGTGGAATCGTCCCAAGATGTCTCTTGCCCAGAAGGAAGACCGGGTTGCTCAAAAGAAGGCAAGCTTCGTCAGAGCTCAGGAACGGGCTGCTGAAAGCTAAAGCAATTTTCTATGAAGATTTTTTCAAAAAGACAATAAATATATCGATCACGAAAGAAAAAGAAAAGAACGAAAGAAAAGAAAAAAAAAGAAAGGTCTTTGCCACCACTGCTCAAATGACACTGCCCTTTTTCTCTCTTTCGTTTTTAGATGTATTTTACACATTGTGTTTTACCTATGTGTATGTATTTGTGCCATGTATGTGCCCTGGGACTAGAGCTATGGATGCTTGTGAGCTACCATGTGGGTGCTGAGAACCAAACCCAGGTCTTCTTCAAGAGCATCAAGTAATTCTAACCACTGGGCCACTTTTATACCACTCTTTCTGTGGAAAACAAAATATAGCTCATGCCGCCAATACATAAACTGTTGTGCCTGTCGCACGCCTTCCCTGCACATGGACAGGGAGCGCGGGCCTGGGGCCAAAGAGCTGGGCATATCCTATTCAGAAAATCTTTCTCTGATTCGTCACTTTTTCTGCCACTCAATTAGATATCACTTTCTATTTTTTAAAGATTTATTTATTATTTATATGTAAGTACACTGTAGCTGTCTTCACACACTTTTTCTTCTCGATCCGGCCCTGTCTTCAGACACCCCAGAAGAGGGTATCAACTCTCATTACGGATGGGATTTGAACTCCTGACCTTCAGAAGAGCAGTCAGCACTCTTCACCGCTGAGCCATCTCTCCAGCCCTAGATTTCACTTTCAAATATGTGTACTTCTTTTGGGATTAAAGGTAAGTACTATGGGAATGTCTGTATTCCATCAAGAGGGAGTAAAGGTGTGTGCCAAGGGCTGAGCCCCACCCTAACTAGAAACAGGTCCAATAGCCTGTGACACCTGTCAGTGACATTTTCAAGTCCTAACAGCCCCATTTGGATAAGATATACTACGTTACGAATCTACAGTGTCCAAAGGGCTTAAGGATACGGCTCAGTTGGTAAGAGCATTTGTTGAACAAGCACTTGGACCTGAGATCCCAGCATCCCTATAAAAAAAAAAATAATTTAAAAGTTTTAAAAGAGACAGATGTGGCCACATATGGCTATGTACTGACCTGTAACCCTAGGACTACATTGGATGGAGACAGAAGGACCACTGAAGTTTGCTGGTTGCCTGCCTGACTCCAGGTTCAGGGTGAGAATGTGTCTCAAATGTCTAAAGCAGAGCCCTCCTCTAGCCCCTGCATCCACCCTCATCATGTTTGTGTGGCATAAAAGGGCAAAGGAAAACCACCATGACCCTGACTTGACCTCAAGAGCAGGGCCAAGGAAAGAGAACCCTGACCCAGACCCAGGACAAGAAACAGAATCCCACCAATTCCTGAGCTTGCCACAGAAACCCACCAGTCCCCGAACAGGAAACCCCACCAATCCCCAAGCTTCAAACTCCAGCCACATAATTCTTCCAATCCCAGGTGATTCTGGAAAGCTCTCCCCAACTCCCAAGAAATTGTATATGAGCCGTGCTTTCTGCTCAGGTCCCTCCCAATCAGAGATAATCATCCTCCTGGGGTTTTCCCTCCCAATAAATCACTTGTGTGAGGTTTGTTGTGCAGTGTGACTCTGTGGTATATTCCTTGGTTCCCCACAGCCAGGCTACCTCTGGGAGCAGAACTTTCGCTGGGGAGCCCCTCCCCCTGTTGGAGAATCCCCTGCAGCAGCCAGATCAGAGCTGTAACACTTCTGTAGAGGAAGCCTTTCCCTTCAGAGCTGCAACACTTACAGTGTGTGCATAGACACAGATGCCACACCCACAATTCTTAAAAATTACAGTGTATTAGAAAGATTAGCCTACCTACTTTCTCTTCTCGCTCCGCCCCCTCTACATGCAGCTGCCAAACTAATCTTCCCAAAACACCAATTTTCTTCTGCCACTCCAAAACCCAGCTTCCTGACTTCCTGTTGTCTAGAAACTAGTCCTGCACGCTCCTGCCTGGTGCTCAAGGCTCTCTCTGGCATGGATCCTCCAGAATGTTCCCCTCTGCTTTGTGTCCTGGACAAATTATCCAAAAAGCCACCCCCAATTCCCCATAGATGTTTTTCCTATCTTCTTAACCCACTCTCTTACTGTAGCCATGTCCTGAGAAGCGGTGACAAAGTCAACTGCCACCTCCTGGGGTCAAGGGTCAAGGGATGATACTGTCCAGCACTGTCCTAGTTTCATTTCCTATTGTGGTGATTAAATAAAATACACTGAAAACAAAACAAAACAAAACACCCCACAATTTAGGGGAGAAAGGATTTATTTGGCTAATTGCTCTTGCTAGAATCCATTATAGCTAGCAGAGAGATATGAATGCCTATGTACTTACATGCTAGGGCTCGGGTAAGCTGCCTTCTTTCTTATATACTCCAGAACTACCTGCCTAGGAAATGGTGCCACCCACAGTGGGCGAGGTCCTCCTACATCAATGAAACCTGGGAAGAAAAGCCCTTACGGGCATGCCACAGGCCAACCTGCTCTAGATAACTCTTCCTTAAGACTCTTCCCCAAGTGATTCAAGGTTGTGGCAAGTTGGCAACTGACCATCTGTACTACCAAAAGCCAAGGACTGAATGGGACAGTTACTTCCCACAAGAAAATCAGGTCATCGTTGTAAGTGTTACAGCTCAATGGGAAAGATTCTTGGCAGTTGGGAGCCAAGGAATACCACAAAGTTACACCAGACAACAAACTTCACACAAGGGCTATATTGACAGGGCAAAACCCAGGACAGTGGCTGCCTCTGCTTGGGACTGGGCAGAACACAGTTTATACAGGGTTTCTTGGGGGAGTGGGGGAGGACAGGGAACCTTCCAGGATGGTCTGGGACAGGAGAGATTAAGTGGCCTGATCTTTGGGCCAAGTGCAGGATTGGTAGGATTTTCTTTCGAATAGGGGAGGAACCACTCTCCTGACTCCTTAGTTACAGCTGTTAGAAACCTGCTGGCCATTAGGGCCTAAGGAAGCCTCCAGGCAGGGCCTGGCCACTTGTCTACCTTAACCATTACAATGTTGACAAAGCTTAACAAAGGAAGTATCTATCTGCACACAGCAGGGAGTTGACTGCAATAGCCAATCATAAGGAAGGGTTAGATGGTGAGTCAGCAGAGGACTCCAGATTCTGACTTTGAGGTACTCCAGATGAGACTGAGTAGAAAACTCCCCAGCCCCATGAGAAAATGCTGGAGCACCTTCCATCATTTCTGACTCCAGGAGGGTATGCCAAGCCTGTCCTCTTCTGTGTTACAGGGAATCCCTTATGTCCCTACAGGCATATGATGCCTTTTACAGTTCAAAGTAATTTTATTTAGATCAGATCCTGTGAGGTGGTGAATTTATTATTTTCTACTGCTGCGATAAAACTCCATGACCAAGACAACTTACAGAAGGAGGAGCTTTCTGGGCCCAGTTTCAGAGCTATAAAATCCATGATGGCAAAGCAAAGGCTTAGCAACAGGAGCGATGTTTACAGCTCTGAAGGGAAAGGTAGCCTGGCAGTCAGGAGCCAAGGAACACCAGAGTCACACTGCACATCAAACCTCACACAAGACATTTACTGGGAGGGAAAACCCAGGAGGGTGGCTGCCTCTGCTGGGCAAGAAGCAACTGAGCAGAAGGCAGGCTTTATAAAGGTGTTTTAAGGGTGAGGCTTTCCGGGGTGGCCTAGGACTAGTGGGGTTTTTGTGGCCTGATTTGGGGCAAGCTTAGGGGTTGGTGGGAATGTGTGGTCAGACTCTGGGGCAAGCTCAGGATTGGTGGGATTCTGAGGCCTGATCTTGAACCAAGCTCAGGGATTTGGTGAGATTCTGTGGCCTGATCCTAGAACAAGCTCAGGGATTGTTGGGATTCTTTATCTTGGCTCTGGGCTTGGCTCTTGGAGTCAAATCAAGGTCAGAGCATTTTTCCCTGGCTCTGGTCTTGAGGTCAAGTCAAAGTCAAAGTATCCCCCTACACACACCCACACCCTGATCACAGGGTCAAGTCAGGGTCTGGGTGTTCATCCCCTGACCCCTTTACCCTACAAACAGGAAGCCAGGGACTCTTGAACTGCAAGCAGATAGTAGAGACAATAGACAGCAGACAATAGTCATTGAATTCCTAAAGCTCACTTCCAGTGATATTCTTCCTCAAACAAAGTTATTCTTCCTAAGCCTCCCCAAGTGATGCCAACAACTGGAGACCAAGTATTCAAACGCTGGGAAATGTGAGGGACATGTCATTCAAACCACTACAGTGGCCAAGGCCCAGTTTGTTAGACTCATAAATACGCATGTCTTAAATAGAAAATGTGATTCTATGATTCTTTTAAAAACGTTACACCACAGAAACTTATCTGCATCACTTCAAATAGTACAACATAATCAAAACCAATATATCCTATAATGAATTGGAATTTAAAATAAGATACTTATTTAATAGTGCTGAGAACTGAACCTGGCATATGCCAGGCAAGTCTCTGCCACAAAGTACCATCTCTGGTTCTTGGTTTGTTTTGTTGTTTGTTTATTTGGTTGGTTGGCTGGTTGTTTTTAATCTCTCTCTCTTTCTCTCTCTGAATTCAAGTACATTGGTGGCGCACACACACATGCATGGAAGTTAGAATACAACCTTGAGTGTAGGACCTCACCTTCTATCTTTTTAAAGACAAGCTCTTCTGCTGTTTTGTTGCTAAGTAGCCAGCTTTAGGTGGGTTCTGTTCTGAACTTGGGTCTTTGTGAGCATTTTACCAACTCAGCCATCTCTCAGAGCCACCACCACCACCCTTCCTCAGCCATCTCCCAGAGCCCCCCCTGACGTGATATGATTTGAGTTGGGTTATGGTGGGCGGGATAATCTCGAGGCTTCAGAAACCACACCAGGCCAAGCAGTTCCACATGGAGGGTTTATTGGAGGGGGGGGGGGCAAGGTAGCGGTGAGAAAAGAAAGGGAAAAGAGAGGGATCAGAGGGGTCTTCCATTTTATATATGGAGAGTGATGTAGGTACAGGCAAAGGTGGGAGGTGGGTCAAGTGGATTCTGGGAATATGGTTGCTGTTGCCTTGGCAACAGGTGGGTGGGTCATGCTGTCGCCTGGGTGTGATGTCACTGGTTTGGAAGTCCAGATGCCAACACTCCCCCCTCACTACCACCACCCTTTTTGAAGCAGAGTTTGTTAGGTAGCTGGGCTGGACTTGAACATGTGATTTTCCTGACTCTAAGTCCTGAGTTTTGGGATTTTAGGCACAGACCACTAGTTCCAGCTAAAGCATATTTAAACAATTCTTTCCCCATTAAAACCAAAAACCAAAAACCAAACCAAAACCCACCAAACTTCTTTTATAATTTTTGTCTCTAGCTACCTGTGGGGAAAAAAAAAAGGCAAGACCAAAAGTTTTTTCTGTAATTCATGTAACAGACATTGGCTATAATATAAAATCTCAGGAGAGAGAGAGAGAGAGAGAGAGAGAGAGAGAGAGAGAGAGATAGATTCCTTAAGGCCAGAGATGTTGAGTCTTCATAAAGCTGGAGCTACAGGTAACTGTGAGCTATCTGACATGGGTGCTGAGAACCAATCTAGGGTTCTCTGAAAGAACAATACACATGTTAGACCATAAGCCACCTTTTAAGCTTCAAGGTTTAGCGTTTGGTTTGGTGCATGGAATCAAGTTTAAGAACATACTTGTAGGTCTTAGGGCTGTCATCCCAGCCCCTCTGAGGGCTGAAGCAGGAGAGTGGCACGTTCAGGACTGCTGCCTAGCCTACAGTTCAAGGCTGGCCTGAGCAGCTCAGCAGGACTGGCTCAAAATAAAAACTAAACTAAGAGCTGGAGTACAGTTCAGTATACGGCCCTGGGTACTGTACGGCCCTGGGTTCAGTCCCTTTCAAAATCATTAATGGGTGCTATCATCTATACCCTTGTCCATGGCATGTAAAAACGGGATGTTGAAATATTTGTTAGAAAAGCACAAGAAAAACCTTAAGTCTGCTTTGAGATCGTGTTTCCTAGAAACGACAAAGAAGCTATACGCATGATACTTCAACAATAAGGAGGATAACCAAGACCTGAACAATGGCAACACCAACAGACCTGCTAATGTGGAGGGGGAAATCTCACAGGGCCCCACCCCTGGATAAAGAATTAAAGACAACTAAGGAATTCTGAGATTGGGAAAATAGTCTCCCAGAGATGAGTCCACTAATTGATATCCAACATCAAGGGGTCATCATGAAATCACATTCATTCAAGCAACACTAAAAGGCCATATTTATGTATTTGTATGTGGTAATAATAATAATAATAATAATAATAATAATAATAATAATAGTTGGGCACATGGATTTGAAAGGGAGGAAGGGGAAGAGGTAAGAGAGAATGATGTAATTATATTTTAATTTTTAAAAACTGAAGTAAAAGCCTGCTCTCAGCAGGCACGACGGCATGACAGCCAAGCAGGCAGACCCGACAGTCACCCGTGTGCCAGTCAGGGCATCGCTCCTCTGTCTTGCTTATTCTGCTGCTCTTCTCTGCCCTTCCTCGGCCTTCACCTTCTCTCCCTGCCTCTTCATTTCCTCTCTTGTGCTTTCGTGCCTGAGTCAAAGTTTGACTCTGAGATGACCGAGTCAGAATAGGACAAGTGGAGGTCAATTAACAAGCTTGACAGCAGCAACCCTGGACACAGCATGTACCTTTAATCCCAGAGGTAGAGGCAGGATGACTAAAAATTCAGGGTCATCCTCAGCTACATAGGGAATTCAAGGCCAGCCTGGGCTACATGACAGGCTTTCTTAATATATAAGCAAATAAAAAACCCAAAACGACAACAAAACAAACAGAGCTGGAGAGATGGTTCAGTAGGTGCGAGCACTTGCCATGAGAACAGAGAACATGAACTGAAGCCTCCAGCACTCCTGTAGAAGCTGGGCATGGCCAAAGGCCGGTGGAACAGGGAGATCCTGGAGCTTGCTGGCTAGCCAGCCTAACCAGAATGCTGAGCTTCAATTCCAGAGATACACTCTGTCTTAGGAAAGAAAGGAAGGAAGGAAGAAGGGAGGGAGGATCAATAGGGAAAGAGACCTGACATCTTTGGCCTCTCATGTCTAAGCACACAACAGACACACACAATGTCCACACCTCAACTAGATAAACCACACACACACACACACACACACACACACACACACCAAAACAAAACAAAGAGCATTAAAGCAAGGGAAGCAGAGAACTTGACAAAGGTCATCAAGGTTGATGAGGTTTGAGGCACTACATGAAAATGTCAACAATGCCTAAATTTACAGTGTATGGACCAATAAGATGGCTCAAAAATAAAAATGTCTACTGCTGAGTCTGAGGACCTGAGCTCCTTCACCAGGATCTACGAGGAGAAAACAGAGAGCTAACTTGACTCCTGAAATTTGTCCTCTGGCCTCCATGTATACATAAATGCAAGCTTTCACACAACTGATCAACCAATCAATCAGTCAGTCAGCCAATCAATATATTTTAGGTGCAGCAAAGGACAGTCGCTGCTTGTACAGAGGCCTGAGTTCAGCCCCCAGGCACCCATGCTGGGTGGCTCGTGCTCCCTATAACTTACAGTTCTAAGGAGTTAGACTCTTTCTTTTAACATTTGTGGGCGCCTGCACTCACAGGTACACAACCACACCCAGACATGCACACATACTTTCTGCTGGGTGCTGGTGCACGCTTTTAATCCCAGCACTCATGAGACAGAGAGGCAGGCGGACCTCTGAGCTCAAGACCAGCCTGGACTACATAGAGTGACCCTGTCTTGAAAAAAAATTTAAAAAATAAAAAGGAATCAGACACCTCTTGGGGCATTTGTGGGCACCTGCACTCACACACACACACACACACACACACACACACACACACACACTTTACAAATAAGTCTTAAAAAATACTTTAGAAGGGGTCACGTGACCACCACTACAAGTAGGACACTCTCTACAAGCAACAGAAGCTCCCATATTAGATGTCCTGAGACATCTAATGGGACAGTAAGACCGTTGCATGGGAACTTCAGATGATGAGAAATACTGTTAATTACTATTTTATACACTGAAGATAGTGTATCTGATGTTCTGCTGTACTTTAGTGATCACAAAACACATAGGGGAAATAGAGGGTGATGGCAGCAGCCACAGTTTGTAAGAAAGAAAGCCAAAAAATCACTCCAAAATATCGGATCTTTCTTTAAAAAAACAAGACAAAAAAAAAAAATTACCTTGGGTCGGAGGTGGGCAGATCTCTGAGTTCAAGGCCAGCCTGGTCTACAGAGCAAGTTCCACAACAGTCAAGGCTACACAGAGAAACCCTGTCTCAAAAAAGCCAAACAGAAAAAAATGTCACTGGCAGCTCTTCTGGAAGACTGGGTTTGAACATCTACGACTGTAACTCAAATACTCATGGGATCAGAAGCTCTTTTTCTGACCTCTGACCTACACACATGTTGCACACAAACATGCAGGCAGGCAAACATATCTCCACACATAAAAACATAAAGGCTAAAAATAACGAACCTTAGTCAGATATGGAAGGTAATTGTATTCCCAGCACTCAGGAGCCAAAACATGTGGATGGATTTGAGTTTGAGGCTAGCCTGGTCTACAGAGTGAGACTGTCTCAAAGAAGGAGGAATAATAATAATAATAATAATATAATATAATAATATAATAATATAATAATAATAAAATAATATATTAATATAATAATATAATATAATAATATAATAATATAATAATAATAAAATAATATATTAATATAATAATATAATATAATAATATAATAATATAATAATAATAAAATAATATATTAATATAATAATATAATATAATAATATAATAATATAATAATAATAAAATAA
>JADRCH010000875.1:789829-848613 GCA_019843965.1 Rhynchomys soricoides
ATAATAATAATAATAATAATAATAATAATATAGAAGGAAGAAAGAAGGAGAAAGAGGACACAGGGCGGGGCAGGCTAAGCTGGCAGGTAAGGGAAGGTGCTAGCCTCCCAGACTGATGACCTGAGTTTGACCCCCATGACCCACAGCAGGAGAGAGTTACCTTCTGACCTCTACATTTGCTTCCATGGCACATGTTCATCCATGCGCACACACATAAAAGAAAAGACATCGTAGATTTCTGAAATCATCTTCTATCTAGTGAAGGACGTAAGTAAGGAAACTTACTTACAATTTCCTTTTGAAAAACAAACCACTAGAACTTGTGCTAACAAGATAGCCCAACTTGCTAGGTGGTTCCTCACAACCAAACCTCAGAAATGAATTCCATCTCCATGTGAAGTGTAGAAGGAACCACAGACCAAACCTCAAAATAGACTCCCTGAGAAAATACTCTTTCTAAAATAATTTCCCTTCCTTACCTGTGCCATTGTGGCTTCCTCTCTGAAGACCCAGTTTTTTCACGGCATCTTACGGAGAATACAAACCAAGTGCCATGAGCCTCAGAACCACAAGATACATAGGCATTTGTTGTTTCCCTGAAATTTTTAGTTTTTAATCTGAATTGGGTAATTTGTTAATGAAATTGTCCAGTGAATACTGAAATACTCTTCTTTCTTCTCTTTTCCTCCCCCTCCTCCTCCCCCTCCTCCCCTCTTCTTCCCCCTCCTCCTTCTTCTCCCCCTCCTCCTCCTCCCTCCTCCTCTCCCCCTCCCCTCCTCCTCCCCCTCCTCCACTTCAATACAGCATCACACCATAAAGTTCATGGCGGTCTCAGACTCCAGGCTGTCTTCCTGCTTCGGTGTCTTGTGTGCTGGAATTACAACCTATGTCATTGGGCTGGGGTGGGTGCGTGCCAGGTGCCCTACTACTGACCCGCATCCCCGGCTGTCATCTCCTTTTGGATATTCTATGCTTGTGTCCAAGGGCAGATATAGATGATGTGCTTCCTTTCAGAGATTCCTATTAAATTTAACTTGTCTGTAACCTTCTCATATGGCAGATAGTGAAAATACAGCCACTAGAGCTAGAGAGGTGGCTTAGCATTAAGAGTGCTATCACTTTTGCAAAAGACCCACGTTCAGTTTCTAGCAAGGTTACCAGCAGCAGCCACTCCGGCTTTAGGGGAGCTACCACCCTCTTCTAGATTCTGTAGGCACTGTACACATGTGTGCATCCCCCATCCCCCATATGATTTAAAAATAATAGAAAAAACCTAAACTTTTAAATAAAATATAACCGGTTTAAAAGATCAGATTCTCTGCTCTTAATTAGAATAAAATCCTATTTAAACTAAATCTTAATTCGTTTAAGGGCCAATGGGTTCTGCATTTTCTAATGGACCCTTACACTGTTCTTTTTTTTTTGTTTTTTTCCTTCAGAGGAGTGAACCAGAGACCTCATGACTGCTTTTCTTCCCGCTCCTTTGTGTAGTGCTCACCCAGGAGGTCAGGCAGCAACTAATGCCAAATCAACATCAAAATAGAAAGTGCTAGCATGTGTGGTCATGCCACCGTTCAGGCTGCCTCAAGACTAGGAAACTGTTCAAACATCAAATCGCCGGCAGGCGTCTCAGCCCGGGCCTGTGCAAGGAGCACTCTGGGAGCGCTTTGGTCTCCCAGCTGAGGGCGAGATTAGGAACAGGGAAAGCCACCCGCGCGTGCAGCAGCCAGTGGAAGGCTGAAAGGCCCTCCCAGCTGCGATCGCGTGGGACCCACGTGGTGGGACAAGCGTTTTACACCCTAGGTACTAGCAGGACACGTGCTCCGGGGGGGAGCCCCGCGGGGATCCTCTCGTGCTCAACCGCAACCCACGGAATCCTCTCCAGAGTTCTGGAGAGACGCTCGCGCCGGGAAGGGGCTTTGCTAATTGCAGGAAGTGAGCACGAGGAAGAAGTGGCAGAGATCAAGAGGAGGAGGAAAGGGAGGAGGAGCAGCAGCAGCAGCAGGGCAGAGCATAGAAAGAGTCTCGCATTGCTAGGAGGTTGGGTCCCGGCGATCCTGCTGTTCTCAGGGGTCCCAGAGACTGCCCACCCCTGCTCAGACACTCATCTGTCCTCTCCCGGTCTTCATGGCTTCTCCGGATGACCCTCTGCGCTCAGGTAAAGTTGCCAGGTGCCGCGCCCTCACATGGGGTGTGACCACCAGCTGGATTTGTGAGACAGAACTTCAGTCACCCCCTGAGAGCTTTTTTGGACACCAGGGCTCACGCCGAATGTGTGTCGGGCTGGATGGGAACAGCTGTAGCACGCGTCCTGCCTCTCCCAATCCCACCCCTGTGCTTGCCCCTCTGTGAGCAGCTGCTGATTGCTCGCTTCCTGCGCACTGCTAGGTGTACGTGGTCCCTCTCCCCACGCGGAGGCCCGGCCGAGCGCTTTTGTTCTGGGCCACGCGGGTGCCTGGTTTAAACAAGTCGGCCACCCTTTGGTAGAAAAGAACATAGGAGGGAGGATTCTGCACCCCCTTTCTTCCAGGCTCTCCCTTGCTTTCCCGATAACACATTTTCTTGTTCCTCTTCTTCCTCCTGACTCACTTTGCTGAGATGTTTTTGCTCCTGTACAAGTCTTAACTTCTCTGAACCTGTTTTATAAACTGTTATACTGTCCACAGAGCCACAAGGCTGAGCCCACCTGCGCAATCCCCACCTGTAGAGGTCTCTAGGCCCGGTAGTGCATAAAAGATGTGTTTTGATATCTAAGGCCAGCATCGAGATTTTTCTATCGCTTCTCCCTGAATTTAAGGAAAATCTCTTTAAACGTCAACTTCCGGGGACTTCCTCTGTCCTCCTGTAATCTAGCTACAAACTCCATCGGTGTTTGTGGATGAATGGATGATGTGTCCCTTTGAGTACACTAGGTCTTTCTCTGGTTTTGGTGAGGTTGGACACTGGTGAGAGCCACACAGAACCGGACCAGACTGCTGGAATCTATGTGATTGCTTGTGTTTCATATTTCATTTCTTGAACTGGAGCAGGGACAGAGTTCAAAGGCTCAGCCCCAATTACTGGCTTGACCTGACGGAGAAGATACCATGTCTGGCAGTGGCAATGGCCATTTTGATTTGACATCTTGAAGTGCTGGTTTGGGGAAGGGGCTGTTTACTAGTGACATCAAAGAAAGAACTAAATTATTCAAATGTGGCATGATCCACCGGCTATCAGTTGAAAGGAATTGGCCATCCCTCCCATTGTTTGTAAGAACAGAAGGGGAATTAAGGGAACAATTCTCTCTGCTACTGTAACTCTGTCCTTGTGCTGAGTACTGTATTAATAAGACATCGAGGGGTGTTTGGGTCTGATTTTAGTCTTAATGGTCCCAGACTTAGTAAATGATACTGGTGAGGGGATTTAAGAGACAGAGAAAGAGAATTCACTGGATAAGGATACAGGTAACATTTGCCTGAGCTGCCTTTCAACATGACTGCATCAGAGAAAACGGGTGGAAACCAGTTCAGCAGTAACACTAGCAGAAAAAGCCTCAGGGAGGGCTGAAGAGAGATGGCTCAGTTAGTGACGTGCCTGCCGAGCAAGCAAGCATGAGGTCTTGCATGCTGATCTCTAGCACCTATATTTAAAGTCAGGCATGGTGGCACCCATCTGGAACCCCAAGACCACTCTCAGCTCTCCTGGAACCTTCCTTTCAATGTTTCAAGATTCTATTTAGCCTGTGTCACTCTCTCCGTTGGAAAGTGAGCTCCATCTAGAACCCAAGGCTGTCTTGCCTGTAGCTCTTCCCCGACTCCCACTCGCCTACTGAGTACACACAAAGCCCTGTGTAAACACATTTCACTCCCCTGAGTGGAGATACGAATGGATGAATGATGAAACAGAATTTAAGGCAATCGCATCAAACCATGGGTGGAAAAAAAAAGTCTTTCCATATTTGTTCCTGAGGAACATATTCAAGTGAAATGTGTCAACTAAGTTTACCTTGCAAAGTGAAAAACAAACAAACAAACTAATCCTGTTCCTTCACACACATATTTAAGATGTACAGCTCAGTGGTAGAGTGTATTTGCTTGGTGTGCGTGTGGCCCTAGGTCCAATTTTTAATCTGTCTCTGTTTCTCTCTTTCTCTTTCTCTCTCTCTCAAACACATACACACACACACAGAAATATATTATTATGCTGTACTGTGAAGTTAACTAATTCTTTTCACGATTTATTGATTGTATTTTATGTGTATCAGTGTTTTCCCTGTATGAACATATGTGCCTGTGGAGATCATGAGAAAGTTCAGATCCCTTGGAACTGGAATTATGAGTAATTCCATATTGGGAGCCATTGTGTGGATGCTGGGAACTGAAGCTGGGTCCTCTGCAAAAACAAGTGCTCTTAACCACTGAGCCATCTTCCCAGGGTGTGAAATTGATTTTTAAATTATTTTATGTGTATGTGCATGTGCATTCCATTTATGTGCACCACTTGTGTGCTTGGTACACTCAGAAGCCAGAGGACAGCAATGGATCCTCTAAAACCAGAGTTAACAGATGATTGTGAGCTGCCATGTGAGTGCTGGGAATTGAACCCAGGTCCTTTGGAAGAGGAGCTGGTGCTCTTAACCACTGAGCCATCTCTCCAGTCCCCGTGAAGTAAATTACATAAACAAAAACAAACATAGCCAACCAACCAACAACAAAACCAACCTGCATATTGAGGAACTTCACACGATTCTTGAGGTTCCAGGAAAAGATGATGGCAGTGATGGTGAGGGGTAGCTGTCAACCTCAATGCCATCACTGATCTACCATTGCCTGTCAAATGTGCCTAAGATTTGGCTGTTCATGTTATGTGGAGGTGGGCACCTTGTTACCTAAGCATCATGGTGGCAGAGTACAGTCATGTGGATTTCCCTTTGTTCAAGGCCTCCCTTTCCCTGTATATATTCTGTGGAACTCTGGTCCTGGTCTTGGCCATCAGCCAGGAGGTGTCTCACCCGTCCTCAGCCCTTCTTCATCCTCCTATGTGTATAAACGAGTTCTGGCCAAGTCCAGGGTGAGCCACTTCCAGAATCAGCCATGTGTGCAAAGCTGGTCCAGCCTGCTACTTCTCTAGCACCATCAGAAGGAGCAAGTGTGTAGTGGGTCAGCATCCGCGATTTTCCTGTCTCCCACTCTGTGGGGTTTCCCAGTGTGTCCTTCATTTTATTTTCCTTTGGTTATGGTCCTGGGGGGTGGGGAGGCATACTAGAAATGGAAATTGTGGCCTTGTACATGCTGGGCAAGTGGGTTATCACTAAGCTACATCCCCAGCCCTCAGTTTCCTTCTTTTTTTTTTTTTTTTTTTTTGCAGCCCGGGTCCTTTTGTACATTAGGCCATGAATTCATATGGAATGGGCTCCAGCAGCTCAGGCTCCTTCCGGTTAGCCCTCACACAGTGTGCTTCTCTGGTTGGCGCAGGCTGGCGCTTCAGCTGAATCCAGGTGCCCTTTTCTTCGGCTTCCTTTCTCTTCTGATCGTTCACCTTCACCGGCTTCAGGAAGCTGTCTCTGCTCTTTGAGTGCTTGATGTGCTCAATCTGCACATTGATCCTCTTGGCCAGAATCTTGCCCTTAACTTGCTTGTTTACAATGATGCCCACAGCATGCTGGGTGACATAGTAGACTCTTCTGGTTTTGCTGTGGTAACACTTGTGGGCATTCCTTTTTGAACAGTGCCCATTCCCTTGATGTCTACGATATCACCCTTCTTGTAGATTCCCATGTACGCATGTACATGGCCAAAGGAACAACGCCATGTTTCCTAAAAGGCCTAGAGAACATACACCGAGTGCCTCTCCTCTTTCCCTTTGTGTCTGTTATTTTGTGAGTTACTGGAAGATGGCTGCCATGCCTCAGTTTACCTTTTGTGAGGCGGGGTCTCTCTAAGTTGCACACTGACCTTGAATTCGGAATGACCAGCCTGCACCTCTAGGCTTAGCTTCCTTTATTCACAAGGCTTCCTAACTTTTCATAAACTCTCCCACTTCTGAATTTCCCCCACGGCCTTTCATCTCTTCCCTGATCGGCTTGATCTTGTCACTGGGTCAGTAGGGAAGGCCACTCTCCAAGGACCCCACAGGAACACACTGGCTTGACACAGGCCCTTTCCCCAGCTAGTACAGCCACATGACAGAAGAGAACTGTCAGCACTCTTCTGCGGCTTTGAGAGTGTCTGGGATCCTGAATCTTTACAAGCAGGAATGAAAACAGCTGTGGGTGAGA
The DNA here is from genome assembly GCA_019843965.1 of Rhynchomys soricoides. Lineage (NCBI taxonomy): Eukaryota > Metazoa > Chordata > Mammalia > Rodentia > Muridae > Rhynchomys > Rhynchomys soricoides. The sequence goes on from JADRCH010000875.1 coordinate 796,086, forward strand.
GAAAGCTCTGGGGGAAATAAAAAGAAAGAAAACCTTTGCCTCTGAAATCCCAAGTTCAAAGAGTCGCCTTCAGTTCGGCACTAGAGCTCACAAAGGGCCCCACTCTTGCCCGGGGAACTGGGAGCTGAACATGATTCCTGCTTATTTTCTCCAAACAGACATCTTTGGGTATAGTTAAGGTTCCTGAGACCTGAAGTGGTAGGTAAAGGGAGATGTCACTTTGTTCTTGTTTTGGACACTGCAGCTGGTTCCTCCTGAAGAGGCTTCAGGTGCTGAGTGCCCCCACCCCCACCCCCGGATGACTCTGGAGGTGAGGAGTAGATGAACTTTTGGATTTAAGCCGATGTTATAACGTTACAATGTTACAAAGAGGAGTTGAGAGAGAGGGTGTATTCTCCCGGGGGCAGGAACGGAATGGAGGGTAGAACGTGGATTGAACTGTGATCCTTGAGAAGGTGTGTTGACGTTCTAACCCATCACGTCAGAAGGTGATATGCCGACGTCAGTACCAGTACCTCAGAACAGAACCGTTTTTGAGAACAGAGTTTTTACCAAGGTAGTCTAGTTGAATTGGAGTCATAAGAGTGGATCGCTTGCCCGTATGGAGAGGTCTTTATAAAAAGTGGAGAGGGGTCCAGTGAGATGGCTCAGGGGATGAAGGCACTTGCTGCACAAGCCTGGTGACCTGAGTTAAATCCCCTAAATCCACATAAGGATGGAAAGAGAACCAACTCCGAAGAGTTGTCCTCCAGTCTCCACATGTGTAGGATGACATGTGTGTGCTCACACACTAAACTAATAAATAAGCAAATAAATAAATATTAAAAAATAAAAAGCTTTATTGAGCTTGTCTCTCACCCAAGACAAGGCATCTTCAACTGAGTCTGTCTGGTAAACTAGGCCTCAGCCCCTTCTGAAAGCTTCTGGTGCAAAAACAAACAAAACCCAGCCAACCTGGAGGTCTTAGACTCAAAGCCTGCCTCTTCTGTGTATCCGTGAATTTGAGCGCACACAGTGGAGAGAGAGCTCACACTGGGGAGAGCACACACTGTGGAGGTGGGGGTTCTCATGCCTTTCTCAGGATGGCTGCAAGGCTTAGCTAAGGTTCTGTCACTCAAGCCCCTTATGTGACCATGAAAGGTGTGGGGTTTCCTCCTCAGTAAACAGGGCTTCAGAGGGCACCACCAGGGGTTCCTCTCATCCACTTTAATTCTGATACTACAAGGAGGCATTATGTATCTTCTATGTAGAAGATTGCACAGGTTGAGGACCTGTCCCCAAGACTGCCACCTCCCCTGAGATCTCCCTCCCCCCCCATTTTGGTGAGCCTGTGCCTCTGGCAATCCCCATGATGCTTGATGTTTCCTAAGTTTTACTATTTGTTTTTGTGGTACTGTGGATGAAATCCATTGCTCTGTCACAGAGCTATCCACCCCTTTCAACCCTTGAAGGGTTCTACAAAAGAGAGACATAGGAGACAGTCAGAGTGGGCCTTGGAGGGAGAAGGGGAGTGAAGATTCCCGGCCCTCTCTGCGTGCCACCTTCTAGGTGTCATAAGTTTAGCTGGCCAAAGCTCCTTGAACATACATCTCTTGTAGCTCAGGTTGTCTTTGAGCTAGCACCTGCTCTTCCTGCTCCTACCTCCAGAGTGCTGTGATTATAAGCACTCAACTATACTGGGTTTATGTAGTACTAGCACCTTGGGCTTTGCGGATGGTAGGCCAGAAGTCTACCAACTGAGCCGTTTCTCCCAGCCCCAACGCTTCTTTTTGAGTTTATGGGGAGATTTCATTGTTGGAGCTTGAATAAACCTAAACAACCCTGTATGTTGACATATGAGCTGACAAAGACTGTTCTAATGCTGATAACCTGAGAGGGCCTCAGGAAGGCCTCAGCTCACATCTTCCCGACCCTTCCTTCACCCCTCCCCAGTAAGGGACCCTTCTCAAACACAAGATCAGATGAGGTAGGCCCAGAGAGTTTTTGATGTGCAGCTCCCAGACAGAGGTAGAAAAGGTTGGCTTTGGGTGGCCTGCCTTGGGAAGGGACTCTCAAGCAGGATCTGAGGGGGAGAAAAACGACACATGTGTGCCAAGATATCCCAGAGACTGTACACGTAGTGTGGTGCAGAGCAGATGAGAGGGAAGAAGAATTTCCAGCTATTTTTTTCAGGTTGCAGGACTGGGCACTTCTAGTTTGAAGATGCCTTTCCCTCTGGGGCTTCCGTAGTCACCACCAGAGCTGGTTCTTTCATTGTCACTCTTTGTTGAGACAGAATCTGTTATATATAGCTCAGGGGGGGTCTGTAGCTCACCATGTAGCCCAAGTTGGCTTTGGCTGCTGAACCGCCTGCCTCTGTTTCTGGACTGCTGGGATTTTAGATACGTGCCGTCACACCTGCTGTCTTTAACTCCTAGTATAACAGGTAATGGACATGTGGTCCAGAGATTCTGAATGACAGTGTGGACTGCTCATTCTCATCTGAATCAGGATGCTGAGGGTACCCTTCCAGGGACCCTCATGCATGGATTTGCCAGGTAGAACTCTCTAGAAGGTACTTGTGAGGAAGGAACATCAGCTACTGCACCAGGCAGCTGCTGGCTGATGGGTGATCTAAGCTTGTTTGGAGTAGTTGAGGCAGCTCTGGGAAGGGAACATGGCCAGACAGTGGGTGACAGCTGGGGCAGGGGAATGTCCCTATAACCTCAGAAAAGATCTAGCTATGCCCTCTTTGGGGCTCACATATCCTCCCTTTCTGTTTCAGGCCCCTTGGTACCCCACATCCCATCTGGCACTGGAGCGTTGCCCGTGGGCTCAACCTGCTCATACCTGGGGCTTGTAAAGACAAACATTTTCAAGCTTTAGATAAATGATTTGATTTTTACTTAATCATATTGTAAACATTCAACTTCAAGGCCTCCAGGTAAGGCTTTTAGAAGGCTTTCTACTTCTAGATCTGTCTCAAATAACCAGGAACAGCCCTCCCCCATGCAACTTCCTTGGCACACACAACTCCGGGCCTGTGAGAACAAAAGCAGCTGGGCCTGACCTAAAACAGCTGCCGGGAGAAGGCACTGGATCAGAGGTAGCATGTGGGCACCACCATGGACCCCGGTCTGTGGGGACATTTGACAGCCGTACAACACTGAGCTTAGGCAACAGCCTACCGTACAGCAGGGCCAAGGCAGCCAGAAGGAAAATAAGTCAGAGCGGAGAGGCTGGGAGTGTGGCTAAGCTGGGACATCGTCAGTCTCAAAGACCCCGAGTTTCAACCCCAGCACCCCCCAACCCCAGGAGAAATGACAAACTAATGTCATCCCAGTACTGAGGAGGTAGAGACCAGAGGATCAGAAGTTCAAGGTCGTTCTCTCCTGTATCAAAAGTTCAAGGCCAGCTTGGACCCTAGGGGGGGCCTGTCTCCAAAACCAACACCAAACAAAAATAACAACAGAAGACCTGAACATACCTCTTGTAGCATTTCACAATGTGCTTCTCCTGAGTTTTCTGGGAACTTCTTGAGCTTCAGAAAGCAAATCTGCAAAAACCTTGCCAGTCTCAAGCTCTCCCAGACCAGCCTTCTCATATCACAGTCCTCAGTGAGGTTCTGAGGAGCAGAAGGTCAGCTACCCAGTGCAACCTCCATGTCTAGCTTGAACAGTGATCATCCGCCTTGTGGCATCCTGGAGGTGGAGGGCCTGAATTTAATTTCATGTCCCAGAGGAAGAGTCCAAGGCAAAGGCGGCTTAAAGCCCATCCAGTGCCAACATCACACATTAGACCTCATCTGAGGTTAGTAGGAGTCTCCCCCAAGGCATGCCTCAAGGCTTACCCAGAGTCTCAAGGCCTCTGACAGGCTGGCTGGTGTTCCTTTCTGTTAACAGCCCTGCTTGCTTTCATGGATGCTGTGGGTGGCGTTGCTCCTTTCCCCAGCTGTCATGGCATCCCCCCTCTTATGTCCTTCATTCCTCACACCTTTATTTATTTACCTTTTAGACTATATAGCTCAGACTAGCCTCAGATTCACATCCTCCCGCCTCAGTTCCCAAGTCCTGGAATCAGGCACGAACCAACCAATACCAGAAGTTTAATTATAGGAGAATCCTTGTGCAGGTGCTAATGCTTCCAGACAAGCAGTTCTCAACTTGTGGGTCACTACCCATTTCAGGGTGTCAAGTAATCCTTTCACAGGGGTCTCCTAAGACTATTAGAAAATGCAAACATTTACTTACAATTCATAACAGTAGCGAAATTAGTTATGAAGTAGCAACAAAATACTTTTATGATTGGGGGTTACCATGACATAAGGAACTGTATTAAAGGGTGGCAGTGCTGGGAAGGCTGAGAAAAACTATTCAAGATCATTTCAGTCTGTCTCAGAAACAAGCCATCTCCCCATGTGTATGCAGTATGTTTATGTCTATACATTTTTTCACGTGTAGGCACATCACATGTGCATGTGCATGTAGAGACCTCTAAGATTAATGTTGAAAATTGTCTTCTATTGTTCCTCCATGTTATTCACTGAGGAAGGATCTTCCCTTCATTAACTGGGGGAGGGTTACCCCTTTATTCATTGAGGAGAGTCTCTTGTTGAACCTTCAGCTTGCCATTCTTGTTAGTCTGGTTAACCAGCTTATTCTGGGGATCTTCTGTCTCTGCCCCTTCAGGGCTGGGATGACAGACAGCAGCTATACTGATTGGTTTTTATAAGGGTTTTGGGGACTCAAACATTGGTCCTCATGCTTGCATGGCAAATGATTTATCTGCTGAGCTGCCTCCCCAATCCAAGAAACATAATGTTTTAAAATTATTTCTTAAAAGTTTAGATTTGTTTAATATGTGTCTGAATGTTTTTAAGACATGTATATGTATTCACCATATGTGTGCCTGGTATCTGCTGAAGCCAGAAGAGGGTGTAGGATCCCCTCGAACTGGAGTCATAAATGGTTATGAGCTTCCAAGTGGGTGCTGGGAACCAAACTGCAAGAGCCTCAAGTGCTCCTCACTACTGAGCCACCACTCCAGCCTCCTAAAAGGACTTTTTTCTTTAGTACAAAGAACCAAGTCACAGAGACTAGTAAATATACAGGATTCAGAATAAAATCCTTAAATACAGTTCATATCCAATTAAACAGGAAGAGTTGTTGGTACCTGGGGAGATAGTTTGGTCAGTAAATGCTTTGAAGCCCTAAATTTGAGCCACAGAACCCATGTACAAGACCCAGCTGTGGTAGTACTTGCTCCTAAGCACTAGGGAGGAGCCTATTTGGTGAGTTCCAGGCTACTGAGAAAACCCAGCTCATAAAATAAGAAGGTAGAGGACTGCTGAAAACAACACCTCCGGGTGTCCTTTGGTCTAAACACATATGCACACACTTGCAGGTATGATGTTTGTATAATTTGTCATTGAGTGTAAGTCCCAGTATTTGAACATGTTTATATGTAACTTGTGTGTGTGCGTGTGTGTGTGTGTGTGTGTGTATGTGTGTGTGTGTGTGTGTTTAGAAGTCCTGAGCATCATGGTTTTGTTTTTCTGTTTCTTCTCCTTGCTCTCTTGCTTGAAGTAACACAAGCAGGTCTCTCTTGACCGTACGAATGACATTTATATTGCCTAGAAAAGATAGCTCATTCAGATGTGAAAATGACAGGGAAGGCCTCATCTGTGCTTTTGTCTCAACAGCAATCCTGTCCCTTTGTATCTTCCCAGATCACATGGCAAAGGAGCCAGTGGAGGACACAGACCCCAGCACTTTATCCTTTACCGTGGTAGGTGGCAAGTTTTGACTCTTTATGCCTTGGTTTTTGTTGTTGTTGTTTGTTTGTTTGTTTGTTTTTTTGAGACAGGGTTTCTCTGTATAGCCCTGGCTGTCCTGGAACTCACTCTGTAGACCAGGCTGGCCTCGAACTCAGAAATCCGCCTGCCTCTGACTCCCGAGTGCTGGGATTAAAGGCACTTCTTACATATGGTATCCTCTGTGGCATCATCATTTCCAGGTCAAAAACCAGTGTTAGATCTTCTGCTGGGGATGTGACTCAGTGAGCAGCATGCATGGAACCCTGGGCTTAATCCCTGGCACTACCTAAGCTCAGTAAGGTGCTGCACACATGCAGTCCTAGCAGTCTGTAGATGGGGTCAGGAGGATTAGTAGTACACAGTGGTATACATTCATCTTCAGCTATGTAGCAAGCTTGAATCCAGCCTGGGCTACACGGTACCTTCTCTGAAACAGCAACAAAATCGTGTTAGATCCTTTTCTTACTTCATGCAAACCATAAGTGACCTTCTTAGATGTTCCTAGATCTTTGTCTGGTGTCGACTTTTAATATTGTCTTATCTTTAGTTAACCTCCTTTCAACATTGAGAATATCTAACATGGAGTCCTATGTCAGGATTCAAACCCAGGACAGAGTCTACAGCAGTGACTATTGCCCAGAATACATGTATGTGACATGACCATCACAGAAATGGTGAGAAGAAACATGCACTCTAAGAATGCACCAAGACAAAATCTGAGCATAAAGCTACAGGAAGCTGAGAGGAAGAATAGCACAGCAGAGAAGAGAGGAAGTGTGGTTTAGCGGTCAGAGCCAAGGAAGTTAGGAGGAGGATTATTCTGTTTCAGGTTCCAACATTAACCTGTCCACTCTGTCTTCTGTCAGCTCAGAAGAAAAACAGTGAGTCAGGCCTGCTGATAAGCCTGAGGCTAAAAACCTGGAAGGCTTAATTTTGGTTCATGCTGAAATCCTGGGGACAGCAGCTGGGGCCTTCTGCATGCTAGGCAGGCACTTTGCTGCTGAGCTAGCTTTACCCCAACCTGCCTCTGAGACCCAACACAAAGCTCTCTGTTCACTTTGATCTCACAACTGACATTTAAAAATAACTCTGTGCTTTTGTCTGTTTCTGCAGTCAGACAAGTATCCTATTCAAGACACCAGCCTCCCTAAAGGTAAGAACAGTTTATATAAGGACTTCAACTTGTGACTAATTGAGTATCTGGAACAAAGTGCGACTCAAAGTACAGTTTCCCTTACTGAAGATTATAAAACGGAAATGGACCAATAACTTAGGTTGAGACTAGCTACACAATTATTCTAAGAAATGACCTTTCTAATTAAAATGGATCAATCATTTTATACCAGATTATACATTTGAACCACCAGGTGTTATCACCAGGCACTACACAAGCTGTCCAGGTTCTGTGTTCAAATAATGTAAGTGACTCAGAAGAAGGTGAGGAGGTGGGTGAGGTGATTCGTGCCTGCAATCCTAGCATTTGGAAGGCTGATACAGGAGACTGCTAGGAGTTTGAGGCCACCCTGAGCTACATAATGAGTTCTAGGCCAGCCTGAGCTATAGAGTGAGACTCTGTTTCCAAAAACCAAAAGGAAAAAACAAAGATAGAAAGAGAGAGAGAGAGAAAGAGAGAGAGAGAGAGAGAGGAGAAGGAAGAGGAGGAGGAGGAGGAGGAGGAGGAGGAGGAGGAGGACGACGACGACGACGACGACGACGAGGGAGAAAAGAGTTCAGGGATCTCAAGGGGCTTCTGGAGCCACACATTCACAGGTGTTCCTGGCTCAGCCCTTGGCCTCGTGACTCTGCTTTCCTCAGTGCTGCCTTGTTCTTGGACAGGACTTCCTGCTGAGGAAAGAAAGAGGACCTTAGCATCACCAGCATACCATCATGCTATTTAAGATGGTAGTGGGCAGGGAGCCTCTCCAGAACCATGATGTGGTTCATATTCCCATCTCTGAATCAATGGTTATCTTCAAGAAGACAGGGAAGCAGAGTGCTGATGGCACACCTTTAATCCCAGCCCTTAGGAGGCAGAGGCAGGCAGATCTCTTTGAGTTCAAGGCTATCGTGATCTACAGAGTGAGTTCCAGGACACCCACAGCTACATAGAAAAACCCTGCCTCGAAGAAGAAGAAGAAGAAGAAGAAGAAGAAGAAGAGGAGGAGGAGGAGGAGGAGGAGGAGGAGGAGGAGGAAGAAGAAGAAGAAGAGGAAGAAGAGAAAGAAAGAAGGAAAGGGGAAGAGGAGGAAGAGGAAGAAGAGGAGGAAGAAAAGGAAGAGGAGGAAAGAGAAGTGAGTTAGCTCAAGCTCCAACTGGGGAAGGCTTGCAGTAGATTTCACTGAAACCCCAGTAATGTTCTGTGGCCAAACACCAAGGGATTCAAGGCTGAAAAGTCACCCCCAAAGTTACCTTTTGTAATCCACAGCCTCAAATTCAAACATGCTAAGGATCAGAAAGTGGCAGACCTTAGCATTTTGTGGCCCAGCCCCATGATGAGACTTGTTATATCAGAACATTGATAAGGGCACAGGGACAATCAGATCATTCAAGCTCCAGAGATGGCAGGGCACCTGGCTGCTTGGTCTCTGTGCAGAGGTGGCCTATGGAACCCTTGCCCAGGTGGGCTTCCTGGTATATCTCGGATAGTGGGAACAGGAAAGCTTCCCACCAGGGCCACCAATGGATAAGTCCAGGTTTCAGCTAAGCCCCTGTTCCCCACCCCCACCCCCCCACCCCTCCCGTCCTCAGACCCTCCTGTCCCTTGGTGTGATACCATTGATGTATCAATCCTTTTAAGTGACTGTGGGAATGGGGGAGAGGCCAAAGCCTAGCTTGAGCACAAACCATGGCTGTGCTTGGCCGGTTTCCAGCAAGCTCCCTTCGTCTGAACCCTCTCCACAGGTAACCTGTCCCTCCTTTAGAGCTCCCATTTTCTAGCTTATTTAATTGATGAGTTTCATCACAGCAGTACCTTACATGTACTTTAGTGTAATTTGCTGCCTCACCCCATGCTTCCTCTAGCTAATTACCCCTCCCCCCACATTCCCTCTCAATCCCACATCTCATGTGTTTTATTAACGTTCTGTCCACACCCCACACACCTGTGGCACTCACCCCCTCCATAGATAGATAGATAGATAGATAGATAGATAGATAGATGATAGACAGACAGACAGATGATAGATAGGTACATTAGGTAGATAGATAGTAGACAGATACAACTCTTTTTTTTTTTCCTCGAAGAGTTGAATGTGGTGTCATAGGCTTGTGTCCCATCTGAGGAAGTGGAGACAGGCATATCTTTTTTTGTCTTGCTGGCCAGCCAACCTAGCGCACCCAGCACGCACTCTCGAGTGCACACACGCGCACACACATACACACACGTGAATACACAGGCATACTTTTAAAAGGAGAATTAACAAAGGAGACCCAGGTTCTGGAGCATGTTCTAAGAAGCGTGAGCACCAGACAGGGACCAAGGGAGGGCTAGCCAAAACCCAGAAGAAGGCAGAATCGCCTACATGTTGTAAAAATCTTTTCTTCTTTGCCCTTGAATGTGATTTTCTGTTTTGAAAGGAAAAGATCACTGCTTAGCAACCTGATCCTACTCTTGAAATACGGTCAGGTTTCTCTTAGAATCTGAGCTTTATACAACTTCCATTTGAGCCTGGTGCCTTACTAGGAAGCCTGTCTTTGAAAGCACACAACAGACCTTCCCTTTGTCCTATGTCACAGGAAATAATATAAAGTGCATGATTTTTAACTACTCCAGATGAGTGCACCATTTTGTAGATAAATGAATCTTGGTTAGAAGTTTTAAAGTTTAAATTCAATAATGAGGCCATTAAATGTCTGCTAGGGTTTCCCTTTATCTTCTCGAAGGAGGCCAATACCGCCATTAGAGGTTTCTAATAGTTTTCTCCTGGAATTTGTTTTTTTTTTTTAAGAGAGGGGAGTGGAGGAGGACAGCCTGAGAGGGAGTAAGAATGAAGTATAATGATACTTTGTAGAACAAAGTATGGTGATGCTTGTGCGGGAAAATGTGCTGCGGTGATGTCTGCTACTTCCTATGCTGACTAGAAGAGTTAGTAAAGGGGTTGGGTAGAAGGTTCTGTGCACAAAGTGCCTGCTGAACAAGTGTGAGGACCAGAGTTCAGATCCCCGGCACTCATTAAAGACAGGCGTAGGGATTTGAACCTGCCAACTTAATACCAGCTGGTGGAGTGACGAGGGTCCCCAGAGCTCAGTGGCTGGCCAGCCAGCCCCACTGAAACATTGAGCTCAAGGTCCAGCGAGAGATCTTGCCTCAAGAGCAATAAAGTAGAAAGAAGACACCTCAGGGTGACCTTGGACTTCCACAAATAAATAAGCAGACAAACATGCAATTTTTTTTTTTTTTTAGAAAGAGAGTTATTTTTAGGAATATAAAATCTGTATAAAATAATTTAAGAGACTAATTTGTGGACCTAAAAATATCTCAACAGCAATCTAATTATATTAAGTATCAGCTAGGATTCTGGCCTTCCCGTAAATTGGGGGTGTCTAGTTTACTTAATACTGGAGTCATGGGTAATTAGCTTTAACAATTTCCCTACGGTTGAAAAAGGCCTCAAAACTCGTTTTCTTAAATAGGTTAGGCAAGCTTCCTAGCATCTGTTATCCTGTCACAATTCCTACCTTCGAGAGAGGCTTAGAGCTGTTCTTTAATGAAGGCCAAGCTTGAATGCTTTTGAATGCTGTGGTTTAGCTGTAAGTCATGTGGAAATCTAGGCTAATTTCAGTGATCAGCATATGATTTATCACACCTGCTTTCTCATCTGGGACAAAGGCATAGCTCCCTCCAGAGTCAGCCCCTAGCTCTAGGTCCACAGGTTTCGGTGGTGTACTCTGCTGGGTCTCTTCTCCAACAGCTCTGTTAGACTTCCATGACATGGGGACTGGATTAGCTACTTTCCTTGTTGCCGAGACCAAATCCCTGACAAAAGAAGGCTTTATTTTGCTTAAAGTTTCAGGATCCAGTTATTCACATTGCAGAAGGCACAGCACAGGGGTGTGGCACAGCTGGTCACATTGCATCTGCAGTCAGGAAGAAGAAAGAGAAGAAGTCTGGCACTTAGCCTGTTTCTCCTCTGGTTTCTGTCCAGGATGCCAACCCATGGGGTGGTCCTGCTGACCTCCTCAGAACTTTCCAGACAGATTCTCATGAACACACTCAGAGGTGTTTCCATGAGATTGCAATTCAGTCAGGTTGACAAAGAATCTGTTCAGCTACATTACAGGGACTTACTACAATTTTTATCAGGAACTTCCTGACTTCTCACAGAAACTGTCAACTTGAGCATCCCGAAGAGAACATGTCTTCCTGTCACATTTGCAAATGTGTTTGGGAAAAATAGTTCTGAGTTTTCAATGTGTGTTCACGGCAGAAGACACCTGCACACAGACAAGCCCTCATGTAAATCAAGGAAACTTTGGCTGGTCTGGTGGTACAGGCCTGCACACAAGTCACTTAGAAGGCTGAATCAGGAGGATGGAGGGCCAGGGCCTGCCTAGGTTAGAGAATGAGGTCAAGGCTATTGTGCTCAACTTAGTAAGATGATGTCACAAGACAGAGTACATAAGGGAGCTTAGAGACAAGCTCGGTGATAGACCATTTTCTAAGGGTATATGAGGACCTTACTTAGTTCAACCCCAGTCCCCCAAAACAAACAAACAAAACCCCAATCATTTTCTTTGGAGTGCCTCTCTTTTACTGTCCAAAAATGTCATAGTAAGTTTAAGATGCAGGGGCTGATGCTCAGTAGTTAGGAATGCCTGCTGTACTTCCAGGAGACCTGAGTTTGTTTCCCAGCACCCACATCAGGTGGCTAACAACTGTCTATAACTTCAACTCCAGGGGACCTGACACCCCCTTCTGGCCTCTGAGAGCACCCACATTTACACAGAGTGACACACACACACACACACACATACACACACACACACACACACACACACACACACACAAATTAAATAAAATCTTTTCCAAAATTTAAAATGCAAGGAAAAATGAGGTAGATTGGTTCTGTTAATTTTTTTTTTTTTTTTATGAATTTGAGCATACATGCATGCTAGAGAAGTACTTTAATGTTAAGATTACATCCCTAGCCCAGGAATTTGAACTTTGCTAAAGCTCTCAGTATGCACACTTCATTTAATTTTTTTATTATGATTCTGGAGACCCTTGTGCATGCTAGGCAAACACTGTGCTACTGAGCCACTTCCTTCCAGCCTCTGGAATGTTCATTTTACAACCTCAGCATCACCTGCACGCATGTAGCTGCTGTAAGGAACGCTTAAATTAAACAAACCCTTGACGGTCCTTCCTCCAGAGACTATTCATGGATCTCCTCAGGTCTGGCCTCCATCCAGTTGTGTACTCTTGTTTGTAGCCTGGGTGGGGCCATCCAACTCCCAGAGGATAAGACTTGCTCTTCGGGTATGGGAAGCAGCAATGCTGAGCCAAGGGCAGGTGCACTGGCTGGGAGAGCATTGATACTCAATGCTTTACCTCTTTGCTTTTTGGATCAGTGCAGGGTTCTCAGCCTGGCTGGTCTGCCCACTTCAATGCCCATAGAGGTCAAGGGAAAGATAGACTGTGGTGGGGGAAGCAGCCATGAAGGGGCAGGCAAGTCATTCCCTTCACGGAATCACATTGACCAAGGTGCCAAATAGGGTTCTCCTTGGCTTGAGAACACCTTACCTTCCGTGAGCTTCATAAGAGTTGCACCTCATCTGTAACGCTGCTGTACACTCACAGATCATGTTTAGAACAGACCCATGTACAGATGACTCATGTGGCCAGCAGGCACTTGACAAATCAGAGGATCCGGCTGGTCTGTAGAACCCAAGCAGTGGTCCCAGGTACTATACTCTGACTCCTATAACAAGTGGGTATCCAGAGACTAACCTGCCAGGCCTCCTCTCTAGCCACTCAACAATAGTTTTCATCCTGGGACAAGGGAGAGCCTCATTGCCCCATATAAGCTAGGTTCAAGTCCACTCCAGGCAGCTGTCACCAGTGAAGTTAGTTAGCCAAGAGAAGTTAATTTATTCTCCAGCAAATGTCCTTGGTCATGGCTTGGTCTAGTTTATTGATCAGAAAGTAGTTTTGATTGCCTTCTCTGTACATTGTTGATGAAGGTGGGTTACTACCCTAAGTTGATGGGGCTGGCCATACCCATGGTACCTGGCTGGGCAGATGAAATGGGGTGCAGTAAAGAGTGCCATGTGTGTAGCCTGGGGAACAAGGACAGCTTACAGTGTATAGACCTTCACCAGGTTGCACTTGGTACCACGGGACACTTGGAGTATGGGCTATAAGCAGCAACTTCTGTGGAATCTGCAGGGTGGGATGTCTCCAGTTCCCGGAGAAGGCTATTGTCTTATTTAAATAATCCTTTGTGCTGGTAGTGACTGGAATCCTCCCTCTCCAAAACCAACAGAGTCATGCTCACTCCTCCCAAGAGGAACGTTATATAGCTGGGTGAAGCAGAGCTGGGACCTGAACTTGTCCTTATTCAAGCCCATCCCAACTTTAACAACGTAGAGACAGCTCTTACTAGTGAGTCTTAACGTTAGGTCTTAGAGCGGAGTGCATATGTTCTTTACCAAGCTGTATATTGTTCTTTCCCCCCACCCCCCACCTCCCACCCCAGCTAAGGAGTGTGATACAGTCACTTCCAGCTGTCCGCCAAACTCTGATGATCAACATCAGGTAAGAATCACTTTAACTATTTGTTAAACTGTAAATACCTAGGACTTTTATAAGAATGACCCGAGAGAGCATTAAAAATAAAACCAAGGATGGGTGTACCAGGGCATACCTGTAATCCCTGCGTTCAGAGAGCAGAGACGTGAGGATCATAGCTTGAAGATCAGACCATGCTAGGAGAGACCCTTCTCAAAACCAAAAAGTGATCCTGGGACTGTGGCTTCTTGAGTAAAGTGCTTGCTTCACAAGCATGGGGGCCGGAGTTCAGATCCCCAGCACCCGTGTAAATGCAGGTGGATGTGGTGGGCTGCCTGTAATCCCAGCGATAGGGAGGTGGGAACAGCAGGTCCCAAGACTAGTAAAATTGTAAAGTTCTGAGAGCAAGTGAGAGGCCTTTGATATACAGGATGGAGGGGGATGGCAGGGGAGAGGGACAGGACACCGAATGTCAAGCTCTGGCCCTGTCTCAAAAAACAAGGTGGGAAGTGCCTGGTCCTATCCGGTTCACATCTGCTTATGTTCTTCATGCTCATTAGCAAACTTGCTTACAGTGAGTCTCCTAAGCTGCAGTTACAGCATTGTGTATGTCAGGATGCACACATTTAAGACAGGCTGGCTCATGCCTGTGCCTTCACACACCAAGCTCAGCCCTAGCAAGTTTTGTTTGGCGATGCTTTAAAAAAAACAGCACCACGATTTAAGGAAGAGCTAGAAAAGGCCCTGTCGGGCAAAGGACTGAAGGTTAAGTTAAGGTAGGCTGAAGTGCGTTGGAGGTTGGACTGATAAACAGGAAGGTAGCTTCTCTTGGCAGTGGGAAAAGAAAGTTTTAGCGGGCACTGAAGATTTCAAGACTTCCTATGCTCTGAGAGCAGAGGGTCTAATTGGTAGATTACTAACTCTGGCTGTTTTTCATTCAGATAAATAACCCACAATCAATTATTTTTCTAGAATAGAATAATTTCTTTACAGTTTTAGGCTCACAAGAGAATAGAGCTGGAAGTACAGAGGTTTCCCACCTAACACCTTGTCCACTTATACCTCCTACACTGTCAACATCTCTGCCACGGTGGCACAGTTGTTACTGCCCGTGTACCCACAGTGACACACCATTAACTGCAGACCAGTGTGCTCATTAAGTTCATTCTGGGTGGTGTACATTCTGTGGCTTTGGCCAAATAGCTAATGCCATGCACCTGCCATTGTGTGAGTTCACACAGGACATTCGCACTGAACTGAAAGTCCTCTGTGCTCAGCTGCTCTCCCTGGCGAGCTCTGACCCTTTTCATCGTTTCTGTAGCTTGAATGTCAGAGTTGAAATTACACCGAAGGATTCCTCGCCCTTAGTAATGTACGCCCTTAGTAAAGAGATACGCCTCTATCTCTTTGATGGTTCATATTTTGTTGCTTTCTCTCTCTCTCTTTTTTTTTTTTGTGCTGTGTAATATTCCAGTATCCGGATATACCACTAATTGTCTATCTACCTAAAGGATATCATGGTTGTAAGAAGTAAATCATTTTGCTCCATTTTAAGTATGGGGTGTGTTTAGAGCTTGTCAAAGAATCATAGATACATAGGAGGCACTAGGCCCTTGTTTCCTCCAGCTGGCCACTGGTATCAGCTTGTCTAGATGATGGCAGTTTATCCTGGGTTGAAAAGTTACAGGGATTCTGGTACTTGGCTGAGCCATAATTTTAAAAGGAAGGAATTTCAACCCTCGGGATATATATTAGATAAACCTTCGAATCCAGAACCAATAGGATGGGAAATTGGGGTGGGGATGGGGATATTGTGCCAAATGAGCACTGAGACTGTAGCTCTCTGGAGTGCCAGACTATGGGACAAAGGAAACTGGGCATTTTAGAGGTCGGAGTCTTTAAAAACTATCATTCTGCCCTGAGTCAGTAGTGCTAGCCATTTTTGCCTTTTCTCAAGGCTGACATCAGTCTTTACAGAACTCAGAAAATAAAAAAACGGCTTCACTGTCTTTAGTCTCTCAAATTTGTCATGTCAGAGTGAGGGTCTTGTGTCCCACAGTGGTTGCCTCAAAGTTCTGACACGTAGGAAAAATTGGCTCTAAGCACCCATGTGAAAGTTTGGTGTAAGTGTCCAGGAGGGTGCCTGCCAGTTCACAGTGTGAGACACTCAGTTTTGTAAGAAGCCACAGTGTGGCTTCCAGAGTGACAGCCTCATTCTGAGTTCTCTCCAGAAGCTGATGCAGTCCAGTTGCCCCACATTCTCTCCAGCATTTGGCACTCTCTACATTTGTGTTTCTGTGAGGTCAGGTGATATGGGGCGGAGTCTTTTAATATGTGAATTTTCTGTCTCTATATTTTATTTATATGGAGTGTTTAGGAATTCTGTTTGTATTTTAAAGATGCACTGATGTGTGTTTTTTGCATTTTATGTGTGTTTTACCTACATGGATATAATTATACCACAAGCATGCCTGGTCCCTGCAGAGGCCAGGAAATAGCTTAGGATTCCCTGGAACTGGAGTTACAGTTCTGAGCCATTGATCCATTTCTTGACCCCAGTTTGACTGTTTTTATATTGGTTCTCTGTGTCCTTATCGTTGGATTTTAAGGGTTCTCTGCATATTTTAGATAGTTCATTATTCAAAGTATCTTTTGCAAATATTCTCTGCTGGAATGGGCTGTCGTCTCCCTTTTTCTTTTCTTTTGTTTTTGAGAGGGTCCTGTACAGACAGTAAGCAGACAGTATGCTTAGTGAATCCAGGCTGTTAGGTCTTTCTTCTATGCACTGTGCCTTCAGAGTTGCAGGGAAAAGCCGTTGGCACACCTCCACCATGCAGATTTTCTTCTAAGAGTTTTACAGCTGCATGTTTTGCCTTGTGGTCTGTAATCTGTTTCAGGTTTGTGAAACATATAAGGTCTACATTTCACATCAGCTGGCTGTGTTTACATACGTGTATTTCTGTCACTCTACTCTCTTCCTGAGTACCTTGTCAGGGATGCCACTGAGATCTCTTTTGCCGCCTTTCCAGCTCCTTGCTCCTCATGATTTCCATTGAAACAATTTATCTGACACCCACAGAGCATAGTGTAGAAGTCAGGTGGGGTTTATTATAGAATAAAGTGGGCGGTGCTTAAGAGTGTAAGGGATCAATGGCTGCAGGAACCACTGAGTAGGGAAATGCTCTTACAAGTGACCCCGGGACAGGTCATCTCTGTGCCAGCCTACGTGTTGACATAGACTTTATGCTCTTATTTAAAAAGCCTCTAGAACACACGGCTTTCCTAGAGGGCATTTACCTATCTAGGTGTTTGGCAGGCCAATTAAATCACTATTTTGTTTATTTTTTTTAAATTAATGAATCCTACAAAATGATAGGATCAGAAAGGCATTTTGAATATAATTTGCCTTTGTTGATCCTCCTTCCTTCTCTGCATTCCCCCTGGTACCTCCCCACCCCCATCTTTCTTTTTCTACTTTCAGATCACCTGTGTTCTAGTACCCTCCTTTCTTCCATAAGGGAGAAGACAGTGGTACCTATTTGCTCTTTATAGGAAAGCCTCCAGAAAGTCAATGACCTTGGGCTGGGGCTGGGATTCCACTGGTAGAGCACTTCCCTGCCATGTAGAAATCCCTGGGCCCCACCCCAGAACCACCTGAAAAACAGCCTGGTTGCACACACCTATTATCTCTGCCCCTGGGAGATGGAGGAAGGAGGACCTGGAAGCTCAAGGTCATTCTCAACTGCAACGTGAGTTTGAGGATACCTTGAACCACACGAGTCTCCTTCTCCTTTGGTGGGTTGGGGGGAATATATTCTATAATTCTCTTGACTGTTCAGAAAATCAAGTCTCTACCCAGGTTCAGAGATAATATTCAAATCCTCTTTCTGGTCAATAATCGGAGTCTTGCAGTCTCCATTCCTGGTTTTCTAAGACTACGATGTTGACGCCTGATCTCCGGCCAGATTCCTGGAAATACTGTACTGTCTTGATAACTGTAGCTTGATGGTGTGCTTTAAAGTTAGGCAGTCGCATCCCACTGATTCCTCCGATTGACTGTTCTGGATGGGAGGAAATCCTCTTTCTATACCAACTTGTCAATATTCAAAAATAGCTTGCTGGGGCTTTGAGTTGAATTGAGTTGACTCTGTGGGTGACCTTGGGGAGAACTGACAGCCTGTGTCAATCAGTACTGTTTCTGGGTTTTTAACAAATGGCAGACACCATGCACGGAAGGAGCCTCTTTAAACACCTCCTCTACACTCCTGCGTGTGGCCTGGCTTCTTACAGTCCTGGCTATATAGTCCAGTATATTTTGCAAACTCTACATGATGACTCTGGGTTGAAGGCTGTATGGATTTATTAAATCTTTACCAGCTTTTCTACTAATGACAAAAATACAGTATAGCAGAATAGAAAAATAGACTATCCATGAAATTATTCCATTGATATCTATGTAGTAAATAATTTCTAGTAAATAAGAAGCTAATTTTGCTTCAATTCTACATTATTTTAGACTCATATACATGTCCAAGGTGGCATCACCTGTTGTAAATTTGACCTAAAGAGCTGTAATGGGCTGTGGTTGACCCAAGCTCTTTAGAGATGGCCCACCCTGCTTGGCTTTGCCATTCCCATACTATCTGCAGCTGCCTGACATTTCCCAGTTGGTAGCAGTTGGTGTACCAGTCCACATAAACCTAGAGAGACAGTAGGCCTCTCCCCCTTCTCTGAAGGGCACTGGGCTGAAAGAACAGCCCATGTAGGTGCTACTAGGA
Organism: Rhynchomys soricoides; assembly: GCA_019843965.1. Taxonomy (NCBI): domain Eukaryota; kingdom Metazoa; phylum Chordata; class Mammalia; order Rodentia; family Muridae; genus Rhynchomys; species Rhynchomys soricoides. The sequence goes on from JADRCH010000875.1 coordinate 814,387, forward strand.
CTCACCTGGTAAATATAGGGTGTATTAATTTCTTTTCTTGTTGTGACCAAAAACCTAACAGAAACATCTTAAGAGAGAAAGAATTTATTTTGCCTCACAGTTTCAGAGATACAATCCATGAAGACTTGGTGGACTTCCTGGTGGTGGGAGCATATGGTGGCAGCTCCTCACATCATGGTAGATCAGAAAGCAAAGAGCTAGCAGCAGAGGTGGGTGACAGTGTACAAAGGCCTGCCCTGGTAACCTAAGTCCTCCAAGCCAGGCTTTACATCCCAGAGGTTCCATGACCCCCTCAAACTTGGTTCCCAGCATCTAGAAACCAAGTGTTTAAACATGTGAGTCAGGAGGCAACACTTTAGACTCAAGCCCTTACACGGGAGTTGTTCCTTTCTTTGCACTGGGTTGCAAGGCACTGGGTAGAACTCTAGCCAGCAGGCTCATTGCCTTGGCAAAGCCATGGGTTCACTAGAAGATATGCAGATCTGAAGCCATTAAGTGCATAGTAATAACAGGGCATGGCAGGGACCAGCCAGGCTGCAGATGCTATCTGCCATTAGTCAGCCTGGCAGGCCCCTGCCTGCAGTTCTGGACACGCAACAATCCTTTCAAGCTCCAACAAGATCTGTTTCATAGATTGGCGGGTCCTTGAGCTTTTTTTTCCTCAGAGGGAAAAATCAGACAGCTCTGATTTATTTGGTTTATTTTATCCTTAGTGCAGAGTTTATAGAACAAGGACCCAGGGCTCCCAGGCAGGCAGATCTCCTTAGACTATGAGCATGCTATCTCTAACTCTAATAAGAGATGCATTCTGTCACCTGCCAGTCCAGATAATCCACACCTTTCCTTAAGCTGGGCCGAAAGGCTCTCTGGAGACACAGTTATCTGGGCATCTTGGAAGACACGAAGAATTTCAAGGGGTTGGAAATCACCTGCTCAGCACTATGCAGCCTTGACGTCTTTCTACCTCAGTTGTTCATAGTTGACAAGTATCTCATGTCAGATTGAAGATGCTACCTTTGAACAGATGTTTGATGTTAAAAATACTTAATCTGAGCTGGGCAGTGGTGGCGCACACCTTTAATCCCAGCACTTGGGAGCAGAGGCAGGTAGATTTCTGAGTTCGAGGCCAGCCTGGTCTACAGAGTGAGTTCCAGGACAGCCAGGGCCACACAGAGAAACCCTGTCTCGAAAAACCAAAAAAAAAAAAAAAAAAAAAAAACAACAACAAAAAACCTTAATCTGGATGGCAGGGTGGTTCAGTAGGCAGAGCACTTGCTGCCAACTCTGATGACTTGAGTTCAGTCCCCAGGACCAACATGGTAGGAGAGAATCCAGACACTGTTTTGATATCCATGCTCATATTATGACATTTATATACACATGGACACACATAGACACAGACAGACAGACAAACACAAAGGGATATTAAACTTTTAAAAATTAAATAAATAAAAACACTCAAGCCTGGTGTAATGGTTCGCACCTGGAATCTTAGCACTTGGGAGGTAAAGGAGGGAGAATTAATCCAAAGTCATCCTCAGCTACATAGCTAGTTCAACACTAGCCTAAGCTAGATGAGACCTTGTCTTTAAAAAACAAGAAAAGAAAATAGAGGCTGGAGAGATGGCTCAGTGGTTAGGAGCATTATCTGCTCTGACAGAGGTCCTGATTGGATTCCCAGCACCCACGCTGTGCCTCATAACCGTCTGAAACTTCAATTACAGGGGATATTATGACCTCCTCTGGTTTCTGTGAGCATGTCCATGTAGCATACATCCACAGACACACATACATATAAAAAACAATAAAATAGTCTATGTTTAAAAAAATAGAAAGTGAATGATAGAATTTCTCTTTCCATCGTTTGATAAGCAAAGACAATTCTGTCCTTAACCAATGACCATCTGATTCGACCCCCCCGCTGGGGTCTACCTTCCTCAGAGAACATCAGCTTACTCTTTCTGGACTAGAGTTGTATATCCCAGACCCTGACCTTGCAATGGCCTTCCCCTCACCTGAGCACTGTCCACAGGATAGTTTAGTCTTGGATCATGGCCGCACTGGGAACTAGCTCTGCAGTTAATACTCTGCAGTTTTTCTGTCTGCACCAGTGTTGCCTCTCTCTGTGGGCCCCATTGCTTTCTGGCACTCCCCACACCTCCCTTGTTTGCCCTTCTGGACTTGTGGGTCACTGTAGAAAAATGTTCTTGTCATTCCAATCGGCTTGATGCTGATCCAGGTGCATGTCCTGGTCAGACATTTTGATAAGTTTGGAGGACCTGCCTTGTCAGTTCTGAGGTTCACTGTCTCTATTTTTGATGCCGAGAATAATGGAATGCCAACCTTGGTCCCCATTGCTGCCACAATAAACCCACGGTCCTCAATGCCACTCACTGTTCAGAGCAGTGGGGTGCTTTTTTCTATAATGAAGCTTCCCAGAAATAAACATCTAAAAGAAAATGGTTGCATCTGATTTGGTATGGCTTATTAAGGCCAACAGCTTTGGCTTATTATTATTCTTTGGACCAAGTCGAGAACAAATATTTGTGGTTAAGTCAGGCCTTGTTAGGGCCTGTAACCCTAGCTACTTGGGAGGCTAGTACAGGAGGATCAAAGGTTAGAGGTTGGTCTGGGCTACAGGATGAGTTCAAAGCCAGCCTAGGCAACTTGGTGAGACCCTCCCTCAAAATTTTTAAAAGATGACAGAAATAGGACTCAGGATATTTCTCAATGGTAGAGCACTTACCCAGCATGTATGAGGCCCTAGGTTCAACCCTTTGTACTGAAACATATATGTGCACAGACATATATGTATATATCTTAGGATTTCTATTGCTATGAAGAGACACCATGACTACTGCAAAGGAAAACATTTAATTAGGACTGGCTTACAGTTCAGAAGTTCAGTCCATTATCATCATGGCAGGAAGCATGGCGGCATGCAGGCAGACATGGTGCCGGAGAAGGAGCTGAGAGTTCTACATCTGGAGCCACAGGCAGCAGGAAAGACAGTGAGCCCCTGGCTTGAGCTTCTAAAACCTCAAAGACAACCCCCTAGTGACACACTTTCTCCAACAAAGCCTCATCTCCTCCCACAAGGCCACACCTCCTAATAGTGCTACTTCCTATGGACCTATGGGGGCCGTTTATTCAAACAACCACTATATGTGTGTGTGTGTGTGTGTATGTGTGTGTGTGTGTATGTGTGTGTGTGTGTTTACACATGTACACATATACGTATATGTATATATACATATATGTATTGTACATGTACACCTACACAAACATACATGTACATGTATATATGCATATATATGTGTGCATATACACCTATGTATACACATATACACATATACATGTATACTCGTGGAAAGGCATAGATAAGTCAACTGTGTCTAGAACTTAGTGTTTTCCTATGATAGTCTAGAAGTTTTCCTTAATTAATAATGAAGTTGGATGGTTTTCTAATTAATTGATGTCAAAGCTTCTCTTCTTGTCACTTCAGAGCTGTGTTGACTGTCACAACACATTTGGGATGGGTTTCAGTTGGTCTAGGTGTCTAGTAAAACTACCTTCATATACTGATACTGTGGAGAGAGGAAACAGATGTAATTTAATAGAAAATTATCCAGCTGTACCTGTTGCTAACTGAGTGAGCAAGCTTGCTTTAAGGGCAGGACCCCAGAGAAGGCAGAGTGTAAGGCACATAGGGTACACTGGGAACTGAGAAGTTATAAATGTCCATGTCTCCTGGTTGGGACGGGCTGAGTAAGTGATTGCACATCCACACTGTGTAAAACTATTAAAAAGAAGAGAGAAAGACAGGCGTGGGGACTCGTCCCTGTAACCCCAGTACTTAGCCAGAAAATCAGGAGTTCAAGTCCAACCCAAGCTACTTAAGATCTTATATCTCAGATAGGCAGGCAGGTAGACAGACAGGCTGACAGACAGGCAAACAGACGGATAGACAGACTGACTGATCAACAACTGGCTTTAAAGGAAATTCCAGGCTGTGAGTTGGCTCAGGAAGTAAGGTCTATAAACCGTAGTTCTATCTCTGGGATCACAGGAGAGATGGCTCACTTGGTGCTCTTGCAGAGACCACAGTTTTGGTTCCTAGCACCCGCCGGTCATAGCTACCTGTAACTCTAGCTCCAGGGATCTAATACCCTCTTCTGGCCTCATGGGGTACTGCACATACTCATGTGTGGACATAGACACACACACACACACACACACACACACACCCCAAAAATAGATCTGGAGAGATGACTCAGTAGTTAAAGTGTGTGTGTATATTACTCTTGCAGAGGACCCACATTCAGTGCCCATTTTGGGTAGCTCACAACTGCCTGAAACTCAAGATCTGGGGGTATCTGATGCCTCTGGCCTCCAAGAGCACTGCAGTCAAGTGCACACACATATACATACATGTAAATGAAGGTTAAAATATATCCAAAAATATTTTTAAAGGATAATAAAGTATTTTTTAATATAAGAAATACTTTAAATAATAAATAAAATATTTAAAATACATTGGGATAGTTATCCAAATGTAAAGTTTTTTACATATTAACATGTGAATAAAGTGGTCTTTCTTGGCCTCACACACTATGATGCAGCTCTGGGAAGTCACAGAGCAACCAGCATGTGATGTCATACACTTCACTACATAGCCAACAACTCTGTTACCAGCAACACTGGTATTACAAGCCTGGGGTTTGTGAATGAAATAGATCTAAAGAGACATCACCACCCCTCTTTAATATCCATGTCCTGTGCGCTACCTGTGTTTGCATGCACCGACTGTAATCACCTGTGAAGTATTCCGTGATATTTCTGAACAATAACCAACTCTACTCCATACACAAAGGGAAAACCCATGATCTTTCATCTCTGCATCTGTAACATGGTTTGGAATTACACTCAGCACCCTGGCCTCCTGGTTCCAGCAACAGCTAAGGGTTTTGACCCATACTTCAACTCTAGCTGTGGCAGGCCTATGTCATCACGTAGAAAACCTGCAGAGGAGAAGAAAGAGCTGAGTGTACACAGACCTGCAGATGTGTTCTCATCTGAGCAATGACTGTGATTGTTTCCTTCAATTTTTGTTCTTCTGTAGATTTTCATCCTCAGTGAAGAGATCCCTGTGCCCAGCCTCACTTGTATCCCTGCCCACCTTCATGTTGTCTTTGTTCTCCCTGGGTTTTTAACACAGGACTCCTGAACTGTTGATGTTCATATGTACAGCCAACATCATATTAAATGGGGACAAACTGAAAGCATTTCGGGACCAAGACATCCACTCTCCTCTCTCTTATTTAATTTAGTGCTTGAAGTCTTAGCAATTACACAAGAGAACGACATGAAGGGAATAAAATTGTGAGACAAAGAAGTCAAATTGTCCCTATTTGTAGATGGTATTGCATGACCTGAAGGAGCCTATAAAGTCAACTAGAAAGCTCCTGCAGCTAATAAACACAGTAAAGTTGCAAGATACAAAGTCAATATAAAATATAAACCCAAAATTTCTTTTGTCTATACCAACAATATACCACAGAGAAAGAAATTAGGAAAATATATTGCATTCAAGGCAGTTTTTTAAAAAAGTACCTAGCAGGGCTGGAGTCATGGCTTAGTGGTTAAGAGTTAAGTGTGGTTAAGCTGCTCATCCAGAGGACCCAGTTCAGTTCCCAGCACCCACATGGCAGCTCACAGCTGTCTGTAATTTCAGTTCCAGAGGATCTAACACCCTCAGACATACATGTAGGCCAAACACCAAATGTCCATTTTTAAAAAATGTACGTAGGAACACACACCTAGCTAAAGAAAAAGACTTGGACATGAAAATTTCTTGATGCTGAAAAAGGAAATCAAGATAGTAGATGGTGGGAAGACCTTCCATGCTCATAGACTGGCAGAATTAATACTGTGAAAATGACTATATTATCAAAATTAACCTACAGATTTAATTTTAATGTATACCTATCGAACTTACAATGTCATATTTCACAGATCTAGGGGAAAAAAAAGCAGTTCAAGAATTAACGTGGAACCACAAAGACTACAGATATTCACAGCAATCCCAAAGAGCAAGAATACAACTGGAAACATCACAATACCTGACTTCAAGTTATACTGTAGAGCCAGGGTGACAAAGCCAGACTGGAACTAGCTTGAGAACAGACAGACCAATGGAACAGAATAGAGGGCCTGGAACTAAACCAACAAAGCTTTGCCATGTAAATCTTGACAAAGGAAGCAAAAATCCACAATGAGGGGATAGTGTATTTAATAAATGCCATTGGTAAGACTGAACCTCCACCAGCATAAGGATGAAACTAGGTTTATAGTATTTAATTTGTAAATATTTACTTAATCCTTTTACTGAATTTCTAGTTGTCTGAGCCCAGCTGGGTGCCTTTCTTGGCTTCCCCTCTTTTCACTCTCATGCTTTACTGGGTGGCAGCCACTCTTGACCTTTCTACTCTGCTGAGGATTTCTTCCATGTATGTGCCTCTTACCTCCTTCTTCCACTTCCTGAGGGCTAGGATTACAGACATGTGTTACTAATGCCCATTTTATGCAGCACTTGAGGATCAAACCCTAGGCTGAGGGAAGCACTCTACCAATTGAGTTACATCCTCAAACCTGAGCTAAACTTATTTTGAGCACAGCCTTTATTCTCAGCACTAGAGACATGAAAATGAATAAATGGAGCTGTAAGAGAGGCATACCCAAAATCCATAACCCAAGAAGCAAGGGAAGGTACCATCCTTGATGATACCATCTCTGTAGACATAGGAGTGAAGAAGATGATGGCTTCAGGCCAATGCAGAGACCCTTGAAGATGGGAGGGGTCCACTGGCTCAGCCTGTACCTTGTGAAGTAACGGGATAGAGCAGGTACCTGCATCAGGACCTGATAAAACTCAGGGTAGTCAGCAGGAACATAACTGGCAGAATGAGTACATAGCAAAGAGGGATTTAGTAGACTGGCTTGCAGAATATGGTCTGGGTAGTCCAGCAATGTCTGGAGGCCTCAGAAGTCCCAATCTAGTACTTGAAGGGTTCTTAGAGAGGCCCAGAGCTTCATGTTGAAAGAAGCTGTTTTATTCCACCTCAGGGAAGATGGCAACAGAGGCAGCAGGCACAGTGGCAGCAACAACAAAGTAGATGAACTTGCTAACAAGGCATGAAGCCAGCAGGCAAAAAGCATAAGTGGTTCCCATAATCTTCCTTCTATATGGACCATAGGTGGAAGGTCCTGCCCACATTTACAGTGAAGCTTCCTACAAGAAAATCCCTTACAGGCATGCCCAGAGGCTGGCCTCAAGGGTTATCTAGGATCCTGTCAAATTGACAGCATTAACCGTGAGAGAGAAGGACCCTAGGATGAGCAGGGGCAGTGAGGTCAGGTCTAACATGAATGTGTGAGGCTTGGCAGTTTGGAGAAAGATGGATTGGAGTTTAGGAGACTCCAGGGCTTGGCCGGGGGCCCTCAGTTGTCAGACAAAATCAGCACACAACCTGGAAGAAGGCTGCTGTGTGAACTTGTTCTGGGGAGATATAAACATCTGCTAACCCCAGAAAGGGCACCAAGCCACGATTCTATCCAAGAGGTGATGGGACCTCCCCATGGGAGCATGGATGAGGAGTGGCTTGCAGGAGTGTGGGTGACCCTTCTGATCACTGAAAAGTCTCACCCCAACACGAATGACAACATCCTCATAACTACATAGATGGGGTTTCCCCCAGTTATGTTTCCACACTCCGTATGATCTAGTGTGTCCTGGAGCAGAGCTACATACATCCGTCAAGGGTGTGTCGGGAAGAGTGGCTGAATCTTAGGTGACCCTCCTACGAACTCCCTCTATGGGAAAGACCAATAGACCTTGAAGGTCACTTAGAAGTGGTCACAGTCACTCTCACAAAGGTGGTAATGGCTGTTCTGCTCCCAAGATGGCTTTCTACTGCAGTGATTTGCCTGTAATCTTGGCATCAAGAAGCTGAGACAAGAGGACCTCCTACTTGAGACCATTATGGGATGCCCCATGAGACCCTTTCTCAAGACAACAACAGCAAGCAGAACCCCCTCCCTCAAGAGAAAACATAGCACTCAGTGCTTAGCAGTAACTAACAGGATAGAAATGGAGGCTAGACCCAAAGGGGGCTTAGATGTTTGAGGCCACGGAGCAGGCAGGAATGGAGAAGTAAGGAGCCTTGTGTTGAAGGGCAGCCTGTGGAATGGTCTGGAAAACACGGACTCCATTTTGTGTCCACAGTCTTCCCCCACTTCTTTTCCTTTATCCACAGATGTTCTAGACCCCAGTGATGCCTCTCCCCCAAAACACACACACACACACACACACGCACACACACACACACACACACACAGCACAGTGTCCTTGCCATGCAGTGTGTGGTCTATTGGAGAAGACAGATTCCAATCCCAAAGCCTCGGGCACTGTGGGTGGCACTACAGGATGTAGTGGAAGAACCCAGGTCACAGAACCCACGTGGGACATTTGGAGAAAGCCCCTAAGCAGAAGTGCTGCGTCAGCGGAGGCCTCAGGAGTGTGGTGGCACCGCCCACCCAGAGAGGTTTTCACTTCCACTGCAATAAGGCCTCTCACTAGACCTTGCCCTCACCTGACCCTCAGACCTGGTGGTCACCTCCCCTCTCTCTGACCCTGTCTCTGCTCCCCTCCCACCTGGGTGTTTGGGTGATGCTGGAGGCTGGGATCTCCCAGCTGGCTCCCCACTGCACATCTTCCTCCCAGAATCTGCTCAGCATACCTACTTCTATCGACAGCTGTTGTCTCTCCTAGGAGCCAGTCTTTCCCATTGCTAGCAGCCTCTCGGGGCTATTGTATGTGGACCTGCCATCTTTCCTTGTCCGGAACCTCTTCAGAGCCTGCTCTGCTGTCTCCTCATCTCCTTTGCCCATCTCCTAGTGACGCCTTCATCTCTAGTCCTCTCACTCCCCGTCCCCTCCTGGATGGAGAGAGTCTGTATCTAAGACTTAGGCCCTGCCTTCCATGCGTCCTGTACCTGCAACCAGTCAGTTATTCCCCTGCTAAAGTAACCCTGTCCTGGGCATGTCCTGCTTCTAGTAAGGGCCTGCAGGGAGCCCTAATGTCTATACATAAAGTCCAGCTCCTACAAGGGCATGCGCCATTCCCATCTCTTTGTTATCTTGCTCCTCATCTCTGTCTAAAACTCAGTGACACTGAAGGATGTCCTGCTTTTCGGTATCCTTGTCAGCTGCTGTAGGCCCTGAGAAAATGCTCTACTCTGCAGGAATCCACTTTCCAGACCCTCAGTAGGACCATTCTCAACCATCTTTGTGTCTGGGAAATGATCTCTGATTTAGTTTATCTTATTTATAGTTTGTTTGTGGTATTGTTATTTGTGGTTTTGGTGTTTGGTTTGTGTTTTTCGGAGACAGGGTCTCATGTAGCCCAGGCTGGCCTTCTCCAGCATTCACCTCTCAAGTGCTGGGATTACAAGCATGCACCAAATGCTTCTGGTTTATGTGGTGTTTGGGATTGAGGCCAGAGCTTCATATATGCTAGACAAGCACTCTGCCAACCAAGCTATATTCCCACTCTCTACTCCCGTGCCTTGTTCCCCCAACCCCTACAGACAAGGTCCCATGTAGCCCAGGCTGGCTTTGAACTCTGGATCCTCATGCCTTCACCTCCCAAGTGCTGGGATTATAGAGGTCTGCACCGCCACAGTTAATTTGTGTTGATATAAGTACTCACTGTAGCCCAGACTGATATCTACAATCAGCAAATCTTCCTGTTCCAGCTTCCCAGGTGCAGGGATCACAGCTGTGAACCACCATACCCAGTTTGGGGTTTTGTTTAATTGTGTGGGGGTGGGGTGGGGTGGTGGGTGTGTGATGCTGGGGATCGAACCCAGGACCCATACATACTAGGCAAGCACTCCCTCGCTGAGCTACATCCCCAGACCTCTCTGGTATTTTCAGTCTATGGGGGATTCTATCAGTACCTCTCTGAATGCTCATAATCCTATGACCTGGGGATATAAGTTCCTACATGCAGCTTCTGCACATTAACAAATATGGATAAAGGCCAGAGCATTGTTTCAACAAGATCAAAATACATAAAGCACAAAATAAGTCTTTTTCTGATCTTACTGTTGGAAAATTCACATTAAAGTGGCACTTAAATTCACATTAAAGTGGCACAATTATTAGACCTGGAAACAAAGATCCTGGTTATTTTTTGTTTCATTTTCTTCTTTGAGGCAGGGTCTTGCTAGGTAGCCTGGCTCATCCTGGAACTATGAGCCCAGGCTGTCCTCACAGTTGTAGGAGTTGGCCACTAGTGCTCTGCTGTTTTCACCCGTTTCACAGTAATTCTGAATCATGTTTCCTGTCAACATCCTGAGGGTGAATCTGATCAACTCCCATTGGTCTTTTAATCTTTAAATGATGAGAAATTAAATAGACTGAGCTCGGCAACACAGCTTTGACTTCTGGGAAACACTGTGTTTTAGAAGGGTCCTTTATACCATGAAATCTATAAGCATTTAACATCCCTGTCTCTCTCTATGACTTGGAGTTTCTGTTCTGTCCATGTGGCCCACGCTTCCAATTCAGTGAACAGAATTGATTGTGCTGATGTAAGAGTGAGCAGGCCTGCCCAGGCCTGTGGAAACTCTGAAGAGAGGAAAGGGCAGATCCCCACAAGGTGGTTGTGTAGCCTTGTGGGGGATGGGGCTCTCCGGGCTCTACCTTGTGACTGTGTGAGGCTGTGCAGAGACATTCAGGCCCTTTGGGGGCTTCTTATGATTTTTACACACATGCACACACAATATACACATGTACACATATACATCTCATACACAAACACTATCTCCCTTCTTCAGCCTGTCCTTTTTAATATTCTCCCCCCCCCCCCCAACTAATAGAAGTCAGAAAAAGGCACTGCAAAAATCCAGTGGCTCCCAAACAGGCTGGTTTTGTTGCAGTCTCGGAGAGGCAGGGACAGGAAAGAGCAGAAAACCAGAGCAAGAGTTGGCTCAATTCTAGGGGACGGCCTGGCTGGTAAGAATAGGTAGGTAGGAAGTCTCGGGATTAAGAGACGTGTGTGTACTGTAGAGAGCTAGGATTGGTGAGTCTGGGGCAACGAAAAAGGCTTCTTAGAGGATTAAGAGAAAATAGCAGTTACTTAAAGTGTACTAAATTCAGTGACTCCTGGGAGTTAGTGCTTGGTGGTGGTGGTGGTCCTAAAATGTATGTTGCTGTAAAGCCCACCTTGGCCTTGAGCCTGGGGTCTTCCTGCCTCTGTCTCCTGTGGGCTGGTATTACAGGTATGTGCCATGGTGCCAAGTTATCACTTCTTTAGAAACAAAATTCGGGCACCTAGTAATTAAAAGCCCTGCAGAGCTATGTGACTCCAACAGAACCTTCCTGTGCATGGGAGGCCATTGTAGGTGGTGTCTGCCAGGACTGACAAAACCCTGTCTGCAGATTTACTCCAGTGATGGACTGAAGGGCAACACTGGGTGATGTGATTGCAACTGGAGAAAAGGTGCAGTTCCCAAAGACAAAGCATGCTACGATTGGCCCTCCCTGATAGCTTTGTGGACAACATATGTTCTTTCCTCCACGGAGATCATGGCCACTGTCATCCTAAGACAGCATGTCTCTGGTAGTAGAAACAGAACCCCAGTCAGACGGGCAGAGTACTGTCTACTCTACTCATCCAGGGCTTGCGCCTACTTTTTCAGAGTTGGTTTTTAGCTGCTTTACAATAACATTTAAAAGAAATACATAGGGAGGCTGGAGAAATGGCTCAGCGGTTAAGAACACTGGCTGCACTTGCAGAGAACTGTGATTCAATTCCCAGCACCCATAGGGTGGCTTATAACCCATCTGTCACCCCATTTCCATGGGATTTGCTGCTCTCTTCTGGCCTTTGCAGGCATCAGGCATGCATGTTATGCACAGACGTACGTGCATGTAAAATACACACAAAATAAAAATGAATCAAGAAGTAGAAAAACGGGGCTGGAGATATGGCTCAGTGGTTAAGAGCGCTGAATGCTCTTCCGAAGGTCGTGAGTTCAAATCCCAGCAACCACATGATGGCTCATAATCATCCATAATAAGATCTGATGCCCTCTTATGGGGTGTCTGAAGACAGCTACAGTGTACTTACATAAAATAAGTAAATAAATCAAGAATAAGAAGAGGAGGAGAAGGAAGAGGAGGAGGAAGAGGAGGAGGAGGAGGAAGAAGAGGAGGAGGAGGAGGAGGAGGAGGAGGAGGAGGAGGAGGAGGAAGAAGAAGAAGAAGAAGAAGAAGAAGAAGAAGAAGAAGAAGAAGAAGAAGAAGAAGAAGAAGAAGAAGAAGAAGAAGAAAGAAATCTATAGGCGAGGCAAAGAATTGTGGCCTGAAGTGGGATGCTGGGGAGATGGATCCTTGGGTCACGTGCCTGTCAAACAAGCATGAGAACCTGAGTTCAGATCCCTAGCACTGACATAAAAGCTGGGTGTGGTTGACACATCTGTAAAGCTGACACTAGCTAGAGGTGGGAGTATGGAGACAGACAGGCAGACTCCTGGAGTTCACAGACAAGCCAGTCTAGCTAGTAGTAAGAGACTTGTCTCAAAAGATAAGAAAGCTATAGTGAGATGGTGAGAGATATCCATCATCAACCTCTGGCCTCCATATGCACGGACACACACACACACACACACACACATGAGAGAGAGAGAGAGAGAGAGAATTGTAGCCTAGACTGGCAAGTTTAATCTGAGGCAATGTGGAAACAAACCAAAGAAAAAGAGAATAGTTTCTTATAAAACAGGTGCCATGGTTGCACGTCTCTGACGTTTGACTGGGACCCTGGTCTGTTTCGCCGTCCTCCAGTGTCTCCCCACACAGCTGTGTTCTGGGCATGCACCACATTCTAGGTTGACTCTCCTACCTCACCACCACTGAAGAACCATCCCTGAGCATCAGTCAGCCCCTCACACTTGGTGGAAAGTTAACCAATGAGGAAAATGGATATCGTCACTTACTTGTGGCCATGATTTTAATTAAGGTTGCTCTTTATTTTTTAGGGAGAAGAAAATGACCTTCCAGACAGCACCGGAGATTCCCTTTCAGGTAAAGGGTTGGCCTTGCATCAGTGGCAACTGAGCAGATACACTAAAGTTATTCAGTGAATGTTTGTATCATGAATGTGTTATGTGTGTGGCTTTATAGCTATTTGACAATCAGCAGTTAGCTTTCATCCATGTTGATGTGTGTGTGTGTGTGTGTGCGCGCGTATGTGTACCTTAATTTTTTAGGTAACTCTCACCAGGTCCTGCAGATCTCTGATAAGGCTATGCTAGCTGGCCAGGTCTCTTCTCTTTGCCTTCCCAAGACTGGTACCACAGGTGTATGCTACCACACCTGACTTTTTTATGTAGGCTCTGGGGTTGAACCTTGAATGCTTGTGCTTTACTGAATGAGCTATCTCTTATTTTTTTAAACAGTAGCACATGCTTACATAACCAATGCCTGGAGCTTGCTCAGTGACCTTCATCTTTGTTATGTTTTCTGGGTAGAGTGGAGGACCCAAACACCTCTGTGGAGCCTGGTGTCGATACAGACATTTGGAACCCCATTTTTTCATGAACAGATCCTAATCTTTCTGAGTGCCTGAGAGGTTCACTTATTGAACGTGTTTTGATGTTGAATTCCCTGTCAATTCCCTTCTGAAAAGCCCAAGTTACACAAAAGGAGGCAAAGGATTGTGGGAGTGGACAGCCTGTCAGAACTGTTTGCAAACCTGCATGCAGAACAGAGTAACTTTCTACCCTAACTTGGGATGACCAGTACACAACAAAGTATGTCTTCCTCCAAGTCTCCCCCACCTTCCCCAGTGAAGCACTGGGGAAGGAACCCAGGGCCTTCATCACTCTGCTACCGAGCTGCATCCCTAGTACTGAAAAAGTTCAGAGAGGCTTGGCTCCGACCTGCCCCTGCCCCCTTTGTCTGTATTTGGGCCACCATCAGAACCCTGCATACTTCTCGTGGTGATGGCTATTCCTATATCCCGAGACAGATTCCATCTCAGCTGAACATCTGAAATCCCTGCGGCAACTGTGAAAAACTCCCATGCCCTGCTGCCAGTCCATACTGATTAAAATAGGACCATGGTGGCTGGCCCAGATGTGAGGAGGATTTTCCCCAGGGATTGGAGGGGATCAGTGGGTTCCATCCCTAGTGAAGTTGAGGAACAATTGAATTGCTTCTTAAGAGCCATTATCCCACACCCACGGCTGTCCACTGTGTGCCGGCTGTGCAGTAGAGGGAGGCTTTAATGGGTGTCTTTAATCCTTGAGATCAATGTCATTACCTGTGTTCATGGAGTGAGACGGGCTTAGCACACTGGCTAAGCATCCACACCACACTCCTTTGCAGCAGGTGGTCTGCCTTGCCACAAGTAGCCTTCTCTATAACAAGGCTTTCTCCTCTGTTTTCTTTCTGGGTCACACATAGCCCAAGCCAGCCTTGAGCTAGCTGTGAGCTGAGCATGCCCCTGAATTTCTGGTCCTCCCGTCTCCACCTTCTGAGTGCTGGGATTGACAGGTGTACACCAGTTTTATGCAGTGCTAGGAGTCGTATCCAGGCCTTCAAGTACACTGTGCAAGCATTTTACCCACTGAGCCACATCTCCACCTCTTGCTTAGAAGTGACGAATACAAGAGTTATTAAGGCATCTAAGTGAATTTTTATAGAGGACTGGCTATTTTTCAACCATCTCCTTTCTTTCTAGATCTAGAATTGGCCCACGCACTGTGAATCCTCCTGCCACTTCTGAAATGCAGTTGGGAGAAGTGACTCATGCACTTGTACCTCCTTCCCTGGAGAAGTAGAATCCTCATGTATCCACCTACGTGGCAAATGCATCCTTAATTTCTTTTCTAAAAATATTATTTTTAAATTACATGTCTTGAAGCACTCTGGGGCTCTGTGCATATGAATGCAAGTGCCCAAGGAGAAGTGGGCATGAGACCCCTGGAGCTAGAGTTATAGGTGTTTGTGAGTACTCACCCTTAACTGCTGAGCCAGCACTACAGCCCCTACAGTGTTAATGTCCAGAGAGTATTTGGCATTGGAGGAAGAGCTAGTTCCTGGTCATTACAATAACTGTCATTGCCGGGCAGTGGTGGTGCATGCCTTTAATCCCAGCATTTGGGAGGCAGAGGCAGGAGGATTTCTGAGTTCGAGGCCAGCCTGGTCTACAGAGTGAGTTCCAGGATAGTCAGGGCTATACAGAGAAACCATGTCTTGAAAAACAAAACAAAACAAAACAAAACAAAACAAAAAAACCAATAACTGTCATTTATCCAATGCGTCCTGATACCCAGGGCTTAACACTTAAGAGGTACTGGGTCATAATCTAATCTTCCCTCGTGTCTGATGTTTGCTTTGTTCTCAAAAGAACAGATGTTCTCTAGAGAAAGATATCTTTCTCTAGAAAGACATCTCAAAGTTTGCCTTTTGATGAATAATATTGCATGAGATATGAGAAATATAGAAAGTAGTTAAAGTTTATGATTTCCTTTTCAATTCCTTAGCAGGGTCTTTCTATGCAGTCTTTGGCTGTCCTGGAACTCCTTCTGTAGATCAGACTGGCCTAAAACTCAAGAGACCTGTCTCTGACTCTAAGTGCTGGGACTAAAGGGGTGCTACCATGCCTAGCATAGATTGTGATTTAACAGGCAATTTAAAATCTCCTCAGTAAACAACACATATGGATTCAGTATTGCTTTTCCACCCTATTCACAGAGGCAAGTCTTTCAGTTAAACCCTAATCTTCCCAGCCAGCTTGCTCTGTGGATCCTGTCTCCACCTTCTGAGGCTGGAGTTGGGCTATCACAGAGCACTTGCAGGGGGTCTGGGGGTCTGAACTTCAGTCCTCATACTTATTCAGCCAGAGCTTTAGCCACTGTATCTAATGCCTTCGGTATACGCTAGGCCCCTGTGTTATTTATTTTTAAGACAAGTCATGCTATGTAGCCCTCACTGATCCGGTACTCAGGCTAGCAGCGGCAAATCTTTACCACCTGAGACACTGCCCAGCCTGCCTCTGTTCAAGTTCCTTACCACTCAGTGACGTCACATGTAGTAGTAAGGTGTCATCTTATAGTAAAGGTCACGTCCCCACAGATTCCCAGGCCTGAGGTCTTTAACCCCGAATTCAGACTCCAGAGACAGTGTTGTAAAATTGCTGTTCAGTGGCTGTGCCCACCGTGGCACCACCAAGGGCTTTAGTGAGTGACTTCCTGATACCTCTTCCCCTCTAGCCTCACCTCCCAACTAGCTTTTACTAGTCTGCTAATAAACAATGCTGAGAGGACTGGAGTGGGGGAGGCCGCCCCTCCTGGAGTAGGAACCAGTTTTTTGGGGTGAGGCCCAGGCTAGAGTCTAGTGCGCTCTTCCTCAGCCTGCCTCCAGCTCTCTGCACACCCCCAGGGCTGCTGGCCACACTTCAGTCAGAGCCTATGCAAGTGAAGAAAACAGAGCAGAGGAAAGATAAGGAGGCTGTAAATTCTGAATAGAAGCTTTCTCCCTGATGCTTGTTTTTAAACCTGTGCATGCACACGGGGCATTCCGACCAGTGCTCCCTCTTCTTCGAGAACTTCTGAGGGGTTGGGCGGTCACAATGACATCGTCACATGCTAGGTTTGGTGTGGAAAGCTGTCGGAGAGGCCAGTGAAATGGTTAAGTAGGGAAAGGTGCTTCCATGTGGTAGCTGAGAAATCTGACTCCTGCAATCTGTTCTCCAAACTTCACACATGCTCCAGAACACACACACACACACACACACACACACACACACACACACACACACATGACAACAATACATGTAACTTTTAAGAAAGCTGTCAGGAACAGGAGATAGATCTATGCACAAGCATGAGCTGGTCCTGGAACCGTCAGTCTGGTTAATGGCCCTACAACTGCGTGCTAGAACAGAGCAAACCATGGAGGTGAAGAGGCAAGATGGAACTGTCAACTCTTGTTACTGTTCCAGCTCAACAGCCTTTCTTATCCTGTAAAGCAGCCATTCTCCGCCTTCGGGTTGTGACCCCCCCCCATGGGGTCAGATGACTCTTTCGAAGGGGTCACATATCAGATATTTACATTACAATTCATAACTGTAGCAAAATTACAAAGTAGCAACAAAAATAATGTTATGATTGTGGTCCCCACAGCATGAGGAACTATGTTAAAGGATGTCAGCATTAGGAAGGTTGAGAGCCACTGTTGTAAAGAATAACACCGTGGGGGCTAGAGAGATGGCTCAGTTAGCAAAGTGCTCGCCTTGCAGAATGAATCTGAGCTCTACTGCCAGCAGCCATGTGGTCATGCACAGGGTCTGTGACCCCAGCGCTAAGGAGGAAGAGATCCCTGGGACTTGCTACCCTACTTCGTAAGCTCCAGGCCAGTGAGAGATACTGTCTTAAACAAATAAACAAAAAACAAAAGCAGACTCAGTGGGTAAAGTTCTTTCTGTGTACCTACCTAGAAGTAAAAGCTGGGTACCTCAGAAGCAACGGCTATCAGTAACCCGAACAGTGCGATCCAGATTCAGGTAGATCCCTGAGGCTTCCTGACCAGCCAGTCTAGCCTAATCTGTCAACTCAAGGCCAGTGAGAGATCCAGCCTTCAAAGAGAGGTGGTAGGGAGGGTGGCACCCAAGGATTGACACCCAAGGCTGCTCTCTGACCTCCACACACAAATGTGTACACTCATATTCACAGAGAAGAAGAATATCGGGTGAGCAATGAGAAACAGACTGTTCTGCATTATTCCCAAGGAAGGAATCGTGTGTGTGTCACTTAGATGATGTCACCAGTATGGCAGGAAAATAAAGGGAGTAGTGATCATGTGTGTGTGCAGTGCATGAGGCCCCTGGGTAACCTGTGGCTTCTCTGTCATCCCGCAGGTGTCAGCAGAAACCAGCCGTGTAAGGAAGGCTGCTCTTGTTCTCCCTGCTCTCCCCGGGACCCCACCATCAGCGACTTGCTCAACGATCAGGACTTGCTAGATGTGATCAGGATAAAGCTGGATCCGTGTCACCCGACCGTGA
Source organism: Rhynchomys soricoides (assembly GCA_019843965.1). Lineage (NCBI taxonomy): Eukaryota > Metazoa > Chordata > Mammalia > Rodentia > Muridae > Rhynchomys > Rhynchomys soricoides. The sequence goes on from JADRCH010000875.1 coordinate 832,520, forward strand.
AGAACTGGAGAAATTTTGCCAGCAAATGGGGCATGCCCTATGATGAACTGTGCTTCCTGGAACAGAGGCCCCAGAGCCCCACACTGCAGTTCTTATTCCGAAACAGCCAGAGGACTGTGGGCCAACTGATGGAGCTCTGCCGACTTTACCACAGGGCTGATGTGGAGAAGATCCTGCGCAGGTGGGTGGAGGAGGAGTGGCCCCACCGGGGACACTCGGACAGTTCCATGCACTTCTAAAATCCCTTCCTCTGGCATTGGCCTTATTGCTTGCTGGACCAGCATAGCTCACAGGGAGAATGCACCTGCTCTTAAGATTTTCAGATGATGTGACAGGGGCAGTGTTTGTCCCTAAAGCTGGTGACTTGTAGAAGGACATGTTGTCTCAGTGGCAGGATCTCTTTCCTTTTGCACATCTGTTTTAATTTAATATTTGAACCTGGAGTTGGGGAAGAATATTTTGTAGGTCACATAGAGCTAAAGCCTGTGGCTGGGACAGAGTCATGCCATCATGGGAAGGAAACGACATTCTCCTTAAATACTGCCGAAGATTGCATCGGGATCCCAAACTCTCAATGTCCCTGGACATATCCAAGTCATCTCATACAGAACTTTTGCATTCCCAGCCTAGCAGAAGACAGCCTGGAGAAGTCACCCTGGCCCGTTCATGGTCAGTTTCTGTTGAAAAAGGCTTGCGAGATCAAGAGGATACTATTGTATAATGTGGCACAGATACATGAGCTCTTTTTTTTTTTTTTTTTTGCAAATACTTTCGTAATCTATAGGCTATCAATACTGTCGTTGAATTTAGCATTTATGAAAGAAATACAAAATGTATGGTTTGTAGAAGAGAGTGGGTTAGTGTCTTGGGAATTGCATCAATGAAGAATAGTGCTCAATATGGCCTTTTGGGGGGCTAGGGAGATATCTCAGTGGTTACAGTGCTTACCATATTAGCATAAAGACCAGAGTCCAGGTCCCCAGAGCCCACATAAGTGAGGGGATGATGTGGCAGCACACCTGTAATTCCAGCACTCAGAAGGCAGAGATGGTGATCCCCAGAGCAAACTGGCTAGCTAGACTAGTCACGTGGATGAACTCTGGGTTCTCAATAAGCAATGTGCAGAGCGACTGAGGGAAACTTTCGACATCAGCGTTGGAAGTCTAGATGCAGACACGTGTACACGCACATCTATACACACGTGCAGCAACAACACACACACATCTTTTAAAATGCCCTTTGGAAGGCTGAGGACATGGGCCAATGAGTTAAGTGCTTGGCTCATCAGTATAAGGACGTGATCAGCAGCACCCACATCAAAGCCAGGCATCGAAGCATGTGCCTGTAACCCCAGAACTGGGGAGTGAGTCCTAGGCACTCCCTGGCCAGCCAGATAGCCGAATTGGCAAGCTTTGTGTTCAGGGAGAGACCCTGTCTCAAAAAGGAAGGTGAAGAGTAACTGAGGAGGATACCTGAGGGTCAACCTTTGACCTACACACACACGCACACACACACACACACGTACACGCACACGCACGCACGCACGCACGCACACGCAGCCTGCTTATACTCATGCCTATTTATTTATTTATTTATTTTTAGCCAGGGCCAGGACTCTACCACCAAGCTACACCTGCACCTCTGTTATTAATGAGTTTTATTTTTACAAGAACCCACAAGAAAAAAAAAAAAAAAAAGCTGGGCATGGTGGTTTACACTTTTAATTCCAGTGCTAGGAGACAGGTGGATCCCTGGGGCTCATCTGCCAGCCAGCCTAGCCTATGTGGTGAGCTACAAGCTGTTGAGAGATCTGTCTCAAAAAACCAAGGTGAACAGTATCCTGAGGAGCAGCACCAGAGTTGTTCTCTGGCTTCCCCGTGCACATGTACACACAAGCTTACAGACCCATATATATATATAAATTAAATTAGTATATATATGTATATATATATATATATATATATATACATATATATACTAATTAAAGTAGACAGAAAGGAAGGATAACACTGGTGGTATAGGACAGAGATATTAAGATGAACTCAAGAGAAGGCAATTTTTCTAAACCACTTTTTTTTTCCTCTTATAACAATTAGATTTCCCCTTAAGCTGTTGGTACGTAAAGTCAGCTTCTCACCAGTGTGAACTTCAATCAATCACGTCTACAATGAGGCTTGTCCATCACTTCTGGGTCACTGTTAATCATACCAATGTCCACCTTATTGCCAGATATATTTAAAGTGGCAGCTAATGATCAAATGTAGACATTTCAGTGTTTTTGAGATTAATTACATGAATGTTTTTCCTGCATGCATGGTGCCTGCAGAGGTCAGAAGAGGATGTCAGATACCTAGAACTAGAGCCATAGATGTTTGTTTATCAGTCTCCATGTGGGCGCTGGGAACTCATCTGCAAGAACAGCTAGTGTACTTATCTGCAGAGCCCATCTCTCCAGCCCCTAAACGCAGGTATTTTTAGAAATAGCTTCTCAGGAAAGTCAGATGTGAGCATCATGAGCTTGATCGAAGAACTTGTTTGGGGGGGGGCTCTAAACATTTCACAGATGTGATTGGTTGCCTGTCTTCTCGTTAAGTTGTCTATGGTGTGATCTGGCTGTTTTCACAGGGTCTCCTAGCCCAAGCTGCTCTCACATTCACTCTGTAGCAGAGGATGACCCAGAATTTCTGATTGCCTGCCTCTGGCTTCCAAGTCCTGGGCCTCCACATCTGGTTTAGCTCTCACGTCTTAGAGCAGAAGCAACTGCAGAGAAGTGAGAGGGGCTTTGAAAATCACTTTGCAGGAAGGAACTCAGGAGCTGAGGCTCGGAAATAGAGGGGTGATGGAGTCTTAGGAAATGCCAGCCTAGCATTCCAATGTATTCCATAACTTGACTTCCATACACCACAAACTTCCAGAGTGAATACTGTCCATAACTAGCCTGGGGCAGCCAGTCCTCTCAACCATCACTTTCTCAGGAAGTGTTGCCTCTAAACTGAACTGGTCATGATGCATCTCCAGAACACAGCTGTGCTTGTAAGTGTTCACTGAACTTGCCTTTCTAGCATTGGATCAAAACTGTCAAGCAGGGCTAGAGGGATGGCTCAGCACTTAAAACACTTGTTGCTCTTGAGCTAAGTTTAAGTACTCACATGGGGTGGGTCATGACTGCCTGTAACATTCGCTCCTGGGGATCTGACACCCTCGTCTAGCCACCAATGGCACTCATACACACACACACACACACACACACACACACACACACACACACAGAGTAAATCTCTAAGGGACAATGTCAAGTTTGGTCTGGGAATGTAGCTCAGTTGGTAGAGTCCTTGCCTAGCATGCCAAAAGGCCCGAGTTTGATTCCCAGCATTGCATAAACCAATGTGATAATACATGTTACAATTCCAGCACTTGGGGGTAGAGGATCAGAAATTCAAAGTCATCATTAGTTACAAAGTGAGTTTGAGGCCAGCCTTCAATACGTGAGAGAGACATGCTTCAAAAGGAAAACAAAATGTCATGCAAGCCATGTATGCTGGTACATGACTGTCACCCCAGCATTTACCTTGTGAGAATTTTTCATTAATAGGAGCATGGAGTCAGCAGAGAAATGTACAGAGAGATTTCTGCAAGTTAATTCTGACTACAAATGTAAGACGACTTGGATCTGTGTTGCACAAAGCCAAAGGCTATTCTCAGCTACAGGGAAAGCCAGGTTATTGAAAGGTAACTTACAGCCAGTGAGTTCTACAGAAGCACAAATACCCTCGAACGTCACAAAGGTGAGGCGAGGGAGGAGGAGGACACTTCATGACCAACTGATTAAATAATTACTGAAAGCTTAGTCATCACTTTTTAAACATTTGATCATTTTTAGTTACATGTCTCTGTGTGATATGTGCACAAGAGTTTATAGAGACCCACCCGAGGTGTCAGATCCCCAGAGCTGGAATTGCTACACATGGGTGTTGGGAACTAAACTCATGTCCTCTACAAGAGTAGTTTGAGGCTTGTCTTAACTGATGAGCCATTTCTCCACCCCATCATCATTAACACTTAGGTGCTTTCTGTCCTGGACCCCCATATTAAGATGAGCTGCTTGGGAATGAGGTTGTTTTCCTGTCAAAATGTTGAAATCTGCTTAGCTATGTTTCCAAAAATATTTTTCTTTAAGCAAAATTTCTATCTGTAAAGGTCTATGATGAGGCCATATATAGTATACATTTTATTTGGATGCAGTAGTGGAGAGTCAAATGAAAGGGAGGGACTCAAAGCCACACTGGACAGCCATATACACAGGAACACACTCTGGGGACCCACACCAGAGGGGTAGACAAAAACACGGCATACAATATTAGCACAGTGAAGTTTTTAACTAGTTAGGGCTTGCAGCTGTGCTAGGATGTCCAGCCTGTGTCTCTAAAACAAACAAGCAAGCAAGCAAACAAACAAACGAACGAACCCTGTACAAAGCAGCCACCTACTTATATAGCACTGACTCCTCAGGGATAATACAAGAAATCCCAACAGTAATTTTATGTGGTGCTGCCCCCTGCTGGAGGGTACAGAGTCTTGCTTCGTTGGGCACCTTCCAATCGGGCCCCACTAAGACAAGATTAATAACAGAGGACGAACAGATTTTCTCTTCTGGCTTCTTCTTTGTAGGCAGTTGAGCAGGTCTAATCTGGTTTTGAGCAAAGACTTTCCCGCATGTCTTTTTTTTAAAATCAACCCCATTGCCTTGCTTTATAGTTTCCTTCCCATTTGAAGCCATGATATTGCTGTCTACACCACTTGTTCAGAGTCGACTGTGTATATCTCAAGTCATCTTCCTCCACCAGCCAACAGTATTCCCCTCTCTGAGCTGGCAGCAAACATCTACTTCATGTTGTCACGTGTACACACAGAAACAAGATACCATGGATCTAGCAATGCCAAACCACTCTCTACTCTGGGTGCTACCAAACCAAAGACTGAGGCACACACCTTCTGAAGGCACACCGAGAGACATTTGCTGTCGCATTGCCTGCCTGGGACTCAGAACACACGCTGGGACTCCTGGGCACTTGGTTATAAATGCACAAGGAAGGGTGAATCTTGCTGTTGCTATGTTAAGAGAGAATCAAAGCCAAGATGCCTGACCAAGTGCTGGGACTATTGAAGTCTCAGCATCGGTGGATGGAGCACCTGTGGGTTCCCAAGACCTAGACTTGAAGGACCTTGGTGGAGCAGGGACTGCTTCCTCCCTTCCTGCAGCTATGGAGGGATATGGCTCTGAGAGTTATGTCTGGCAGGGGATCCCTGGGTGATCACGTGTACTGAGGGGACTGGAGTGGTCAGTGCTGCAACTGGAAATAAAATGGTAGAGTTACCCAGCTCTCTTGGAGGGGAAAGAACCTTCCATTCTGTGTGACTGTCCAGTCTGTCCTCTGCAGCATCCCCCTGGGAACTTATGCAAGACATTTCAGCCTGGGATGGCAAAGCTTCTGAAAGCCCTGCTGCCATGGGCTGCCGTCTGCACACCGTGGTGCTGTACTTTGAATCTGTCTACATTTTCATCTCCTCCATGATTCTGTTTTTGAAAAGATTTTATAGCTGTAACACTGGGTGCTACAAAATTAAAGACTAATGTCAACTGCGGTTCCAGTGGGCGCCTCATTGTTTACATGTGTATACATTTCTGGGAAGGGGTGTTTTGCATATACACACATGCACATAGAGGCAGGAAGACACCCTTGGGTGTCAGGTGCACAGACACACACCATTCACATTCTTTGAGACAGGGTCCTGCACTGGCCTGGAGCTCATGAATTAGGCCAGGCTAGCTAGCCAGTAAGCCCAAGAGATCTTCCTATCTCTGCCTCCTCAGTGTGGAAATAACAAGTGAATGCCACCATGCCCAGCATTTTTACATAAGTGATGGGTCCTCATGCTTGACCAAAAAGCACTTTCCTGACTAAGCCATCCCCTGATACCTACTTTGTATGCACTCCATCATGGGCATCAGCTCACATGTCTTGTTAGCCCATCATCCATTTCTGTTACTTGAGTACTCTATGGTTTTCTGAAATGAGTCCCAGATGCTGGAGATGCTGAGACAAACAGCACAACCTTTCATTCCAGGAGCTGTGGACAGGCAGAGTCACTGCCGGTAAGGGCTGACAGGACTAGGGAATGTGGGCAAAGGTGGTCCAGGAACAGGCTCAAGATGTGCTGAGCTGGAGGAAAGACGAGCAGCTAGCCTTCCAAGAGGGTCCCCAGTGTACTGTGTCTGTATGTGAAGGGTCAGTTCACTATTACTACCTGCTTCTCCTGACCCAGTCCATCCATCCTCTAGACATGTATGGGATTGCCCTTTCTAACTGGAAGCTCATCAGCACTGCAGGCTCACCTGCTCCATGATCCATCCTTGCAGTTGTGTGACCCCCTAGAGTTTTCTGTATCAATCATCCACCCACAGCACTAGCATCCTTAAGACTCTTCTTCTTCCTGGTCTATTTCTCTTTTTGGAGCTGCCTTTTTTTATTACTGTCTCTGTGTATGGTGCGTGTGTGTGTTGTGCAAGAACAAAGGTGCACATATGTGCACATAGTATGGGGTATACATGCGTGTGGAAGTTACAGGTCAATCTCCAGATCTCCAGCATCATTCCTCTGGTGCCATCCACCTTGGGTTTTTTTTTTTGTTTTTTTTTTAAAGACAGGCTCTCTCTCTGGTCTGGATCTCAGGTTTTGGACTGAGCTGGCTGGCTAGCAAGACACACACACACACACACACACACACACACACACAGAGAGAGAGAGAGAGAGAGAGAGAGAGAGAGAGAGAGAGAGAGAGAAATGCCCATGTTGGGAACTGCTCCTCTCTCTTTCAATTTACTTTGCTCCACATCTCACCTTTCACGTGACTGCTCAAGCGAACTAGATTCAAACCAAACAAGTTGCTACCTGCTTGAACTCCTTCTTCTACCATCTCTGTCAGTTTAAACCAAGAGTCTCTTTGTGACTCTATCCAAGGACCCTAAGATATGTCTGTCTTGAAATTATCACAGCATTTGACAATAATATTAGCAATAAAGTCTTATTATCATGGTTACTTAATTATAGTTCAAAAACTCAAAGTAAAATAAAACTTAAAAAAAAACTAAGGAAAAGAAAAATGAGGTCTAAGATAAGCACGCCCTTAGTACCTGTACATGCCCAGAAGTCAGTTCAGATCCATGATGATTCACTTCTGGTGCTACTCATGAAAACAGACAGTTCTTTTACATATCACTTGATAGAAAACACATAATGGACATTGTTTTACCTGTTCCTGGCAAAGCCTCTGAAGTGGGAACGCGCAGGGTGATCAAGGAGATGGTGAGTGAATGCTTAGATATCAGTCTGGGAAGATTTCAGAGGAGATGGTGCTAGATTCCTTCACGACTCATTCAAATAACTGTCAATTCTAGAGAGCCAATTCCTTGTTGATCCCACGGAGCTAGTCCAGGGAGATCCCTGCTCAGGGTCACCCCAGCACACCTATGATCTCTTGGTCTTGTAACCCCTCCCAAGAATTATCAACTCACAGTTTGTTTACCTAGCCAGGTTCCAGCCGTCGCAGCCAGTAAAGACATACTTCGAAAAATGCATGCCAATACGTTTGCACTAGAAAGATTTTTAAAGAAATACTAACTTAAGACTCAATGGCTAACTTAATGGCTCAGTGAGTGAAGGGACTTACCACCACGCAGGATAAACTGAGTTCAGTCCCCAGGACCACACGGTGAGAGGACAGAGCCAGCTCCCACAGGGTAAACTGAGTCCAGTCCCCAGGACCACACAGTGAGAGGACAGATCCAGCTCCCAGGTGAAAGAGGTTGCTCTTTCACCTCTACATAGGTACTGTGGCACACGTATATACTTATTTGCAAAAGTCATTAAAAAATACTAACTCTATACTGAATATTTTAAAATGTCAGTACCTTCAGAAAAAGAATCCTCAAAGCTGTAGCTCCAAGTATCTAAGTGGCACAGGGTAAAAATAATTAATCCTCAAGGACCCTCCTCCCTTCCACAGCAACTCTTTCTCTAGAAAGGTCCTGCCTCAGTCTCCCCAGACATTGCCACCACTGGAGACCCGAGTCCTAATGAGTGATCTTGTAGAGGACATGGTATTCAAAACACAGCAAATGGGGGCTGGAGAGATGGCTCAGTGGCACTGGTTGTTCTTCCAGAGGTCCTGAGTTCAATTCCCAGCAACCACCTGGTGGCTCACAGCCATCTGTAATGGGATCTGATGCCCTCTTCTGGTGGGTCTGAAGACAGCTACAGTGTAATCATATACATAAAATAAATACTTCTTTAAAAAAAACACACACACACACAGCAAACTTACAGTTTTCACCTATGATCTTAATTAAGCTAATGTGCCTCCATTTCAAGAGCTCTCTCTCTCTCTCTCTCTCTCTCTCTCTCTCTCTCTCTCACACACACACACACACACACACACACACACACACACAAACACACACAGCCCAGAGGCACAGACATTTGAAGCCTGAGCAGAGGGAAGGGGAGGGGGAGGAGGAGGAGAGGGGAGGGGAGGGAAGGGGAGGGGAGAGGGACAGGAACAGGGACAGAGACAGGAGGAGGGAGTTTTTTTTAAAGGGGCATGACTTCCCCACAGGTGGTGGGAAGCTAGACTGGCTGGCCAGTGAGCATCAAGACCACCTGTCTCTCATCTTCCATGGGATCACAGGTGCACACCATGGAGCTTGGCTTTTATGTGGATGCTGTAGGTCCTCATGCTTGGAGTGACAGGCACTTCAACAAATGCACCATCTCCCCAGCCTTTAGCAAGTCTACTTCTAGATACTGGAGCTGTGTGCAGTTTCCCTCAATAGATGCTGTCCTGCACATGTGGTCTTGACTCATCCAACCATTGTGAGGAACTGCTAAGATTACAACCCATACCAACTGCTGGAAGTGCTAAAGGTCAGCTTGGTTAGAACTTTACTCCAAATGTTACTTGAACAAATGGCCCTGTTTTCAGAAACAATGCAGCTTCTGCTATCTTCAATTGGGGCCTCAACTCCCAGAAGGTCCACCGTCAGTGGCTAGGGAATCCGAACAGGAGGGGCAACCCTTGGGCTACCCTATGGCAGGCAGAGTTTGATGGAAGAATCACCCAAATGTGGCCTCTGATTTTACGTAGTGGTGATAATTACACACACCTCCGCCTTAAGTGTCTAGACAGGTAGGTGTGTTTTTGATAAAGCTGGCTTGGGTAGTCAATAAAAGTTAAGAAGGAATATGGTGACCTGGGAGTGGGGAGGGATGGAGAGAGGGAGAGAGAGAGGAAGTAAGGAGAATGGGGAGGAGGAAGGGGGGGGGAGAGACAATGAAATGGCTCAGCAGGTGAAAGTCCTTGGCAAATATGATCCTGGCAATCTTAGTTTGATCATCAGTGGAACCCCAGTAAAGGTGGGAGGAGAGAACTGACTCCACAGAACTTTCCTCTAAATGTTACATGTGCACCATGGCAGGTGTACACACACACACACACACACCATGCGCAGAGGTAGAAATAAAAAAAATCCTTTTAAAATGCTAACCCGTGGGCTAAAACATTTGGATGATTTTTCATTCTTTCCAACGTTCATTGTTAGCTGGGTGTAATAGCTCACAGCTATAATGCCGGTACTCAGGAGATACTTAGTAAGTTATAGGCTAGCCTTGGCTACTCTGTGTCAAACAAACAAAAAGAAGACAGTCATTTCCCTAGAAACCCACCTCCGGAGTCTGACAGAGCCATGTCCAGCAGCTAGACCCCAACCTGACCTGGGCCACCAGCTTCTTTCCGGAGCATACTGCCTGTTGCCAGATAACTGTAGGGTGGAGTTTAGACAAAATGCTAACAGATAGGACACATACACACTCAGAGAACTGCACCTATACCTCAGACATATGGACTTAGAGTCATAATGGTTACCATAGACATATGTCCCATACCCACATAGTATAGTTCACTCTATTAGAGTATATATTAACATATATTAATATACATAAGAACACATGGGAACCTATAATATCTGTAGTTCTGCTATACACTTACACACAGTTACACATATGCACAGGTCCATCTCCTGCATGTGTCACACACAGACAAACACACATTCATACTGCTCACACACTCCTACTCATTCCTCACACACTTTACACAGTCATGATTACCATGTACACATCGTCACACATACGTGAACACTCATGAACACATCATACACACAACAAACAAACACCTTTTTATTTAGTAAAGACTTAAAATTTGATGTATTTCAATCAAAAGTTCCACGTTAGAAGGCTAGAGTTAGAGTTGAAAGTCAGAGAGCTTGAGAGGTATGTGCAAGTTCCATTCTCAGTGTTCCTCAACATACACTCACGGCTGCATTTAATAAGTAATCTATGTTCAGTCCTAAATAGGCACCTTTATCACATACAGCCAAGCATCCATCACAGCTCAAGAACCATTATGGAAGAGAAGGCAGAAAAATGGGAAAGAGGAATGGGGAGGAGCGCTGGCACATGCTGTCTTCTGAACATGACATGACCACTGCACTCATGAGCTCAGTGTAGCCATGGTTACCTGCACAAAAGTAGCACAAAGTCAAGACAAAAAGTTCAGTCAACATTCCAATGCGCTGCATTCACTGGGCTCAGCTGCTTACCAATAAATGAATGATAGATGGATGGATGGATGGATGGATGGATGGATGGATAGATCGATCAGTCGATCAAATAGAGAGGACATGAAGAATATGAGAAAGGGAAACCTGTTGGGCATGCGTAGGAGAGTGGGAGAGAGAAGTTTGGATGCATATGATCAAAACACATTGTTTACACGTGTCAGATTCTCAAACCATAAACAATAGATAATCTATATTCTTAAGAAAGAAAAATCTAAGGAGATGCCGCGAGACTGTTTTACTATGTCATCGGAAGAACTAGTACAAAGAAAAGCAAATGTACGAATAGGAAGATTTCAGCCAGGTGAGTGATACAAATCTGTATTTCTAACACGTAGAAAGCTAAGGTAGGAGGCTTATGGGAAACAGTGTGGATCTCAGGTCACGTGGACCTGTTGTGTTAGCAAATTCCAAACAACACAGGATATCAATTAAAGGGCAGAAAGTGAGAACAAAATAATAAAGGCCAGGGAGAAACAAGATCACAGAAATTGAGTGAGTCAGTTACCCCAGGAACAACTCAGAGATCCAATTATGTCTTAAGTTGTGTCTACCTGGATGTTCCTATCCACCTTAGTACAGATAGGGGTGAGTTAACTGTGGGTGCCTCTTTACAAGCATTTTCTGGAGACCTGCCTTGGTAGAGACAGTGTACTAACCTAGAACTATTTAGGCTGATCAATCTAATGGCAGAGGCAAGGCTAGAATAGACGCCACCCCATCAATGGTAAGCAAGATCAAATTAGAAATGTTCTTTTGATTTACAATTCGCCTCCTGGACCTACTTGGGGCTCAGTCCTACTCATGTCTTTTTTCACTAGCAACCCCTCCATAGGCCTGTCCTAGAAGAGACATCCATTTGAAGCAAGCCCCAATTAAATGCATATCTTAAACTAAGACACCTTCTCTACAAACTAGCACCCCCACCTAATATTTCCTGAGGAAAGTAAGTTAGCTGATTTACAAGACAAGAACTTTAAAAATACCAATTGTGAATGTTTCAAGAAAGTCAAAGAAGATTATGAATAAATGTCTGAATAAACACCATGTAAACACACAAACACACACACGGGCACACACACACACACACAAGAAAAACTAACTTACGAGAGGAATTATGACATTTCAAGATCAGTAAAATAAATTTAATGAAGAGATGAATTCTCAGAAGTAAAAAGTAAAACAAGTAAAACTTAAAATAAAAAATTCAGAATGTCAATGAAAAAACTGCACAGGAAACATAGCCAACAGATTGGATCAAGTAGAAGAGAGAATTATCAAGTACTGAAGACGAGATAGAAAAAAAAATAGATCACTCAGTCAAAGAAATGTTAAATAATTTTTAAGAAGGAACAAAACATCCAAGAAATCATAAATACTGTACAAGGACCAAACCTACTAATAAGAGAATGATTAAAAAAATACACATCAAAGGCACAGAGACTATTTTCAAGAAAATAAATATCATAGAAGAAATAATCTAAGAAGAGATAATCAAAAGAGGTCTAAGCAAACAACAGGATTCCAATAGAACATATTTCCTCAATAATCCCTAATACTAGCCATCTCCTCGCCAATAAAAAAGACATAGATTAGTATATTGGATTAGAAACCAGAGTCTTGCTGGACAGTGGTGGCAGTCACCTTTAATCCGAGCACTCGGGAGGCAGAGACAGGCAGATTTCTGAGTTTGAGGCCAGCCTGGTCTACAGAGTGAGCTCCAGGACAGCCAGGGCTACACAGGAAACCCTGTCTGAAAAGAAAAAAAAAAAAGAAAGGAAGAAAAAGGAAAAAAAAACCCACTCTCTTTTGCTGCTTCCAGGAAACACAGCCCATCATCAAGGAGAAAATATACCTAACGGGAAGAGAAGAATGTTCCAAACAAATGAAACTAAGAAACATGCAAGCATAGCCATTCTAACACCTGACAAAATAGACTTCAAAGATGAACAGACAAGGTAGGAAAGGACGGATTATATTCATTAAAGGAAACAAATCACCAGGAGGATATTACAATTCTAAACATGTGTGCACAAAATAAAAGATACTCGATCTCATAAAAGAAACACTGTAAGATCTCACAGCACAGACTGACCATAACACCATGACAGTGGGTGGCTTCAATTTCCTGCCAACTGAGGAAGAGGGAATGGTTGAGAAGCACCTAAACTTCTTACTCATCTGGGAAATGCAAATCAAAACAACCCTGAGATTCCACCTCACAGCAGTCAGAATGGCTAAGACCAAAACCTCAGGTGACAGCAGATGCTGGCAAGGATGTGGAGAAAGAGGAACACTCCTCCATTGTTGGTGGGATTGCAAACTGCTACAACCACTCTGGAAATCAGTCTGGCAGTTCCTCAGAAAATTGGACATAGTTCTCCCTGAGGACCCAGCTATACCCCTCCTGAGCATATACCCAAAAGATGCTCCAACATGTAATAAGGACACATGCTCCAATATGTTCTTAGCCACCATATTTATAATAGCCAGAAGCTATTATAAATAGCTGTTAAGAAACCCAGATCTCCCTCAACAGAGGAATGGATACAGAAAATGGGGTGCATTTACACAATGGAGTACTACTCAGCTATTAAAAACAGTGACTTCATAAATTCACAGGCAAATGGATGCAAGTAGAAAATATCATCCTTGCTGGGCAGTGGTGATGCACGCTTTTAATTCCAGCACTCGGGAGGCAGAGGCAGGCAGATTTCTGAGTTCAAGGCCAGCGTGATCTGCAGAGTGAGGTCCAGGACAACCAGGACTATACAGAGAAATCCTGTTTCAAAAAAAAAAAAAAGAAAAAAAAAAGAAAAAAGAAAAAAAAAAAGAAAGAAAGAAAGAAAAAGAAAGAAAGAAAGAAAATACCATCCTGAGTGAGGTAACACAATCACAAAAGAACACACATGGTATGCACTCCCTGATAAGTGCATATTAGCCCAAAAGCTCAGAATACCTAAGATACAGTTCACAGACCACATAAAGCTCAAGAAGAAGGAAGACCAAAGTGTGGGTGCTTTGGTCCTTCTCAGAAAGGACAACAAAATTCTCATGAGAGCAAACGCGGAGACTGAAGGAAAGGCCAACCAAAGACTGCCCCACCTGGGGATTCATTCCGCATACAGTCACCAAACCCAGACACTATTGTGGATGCCAAGAAGTGGCTGAAAGAAGCCTGATATAGCTGGCTCCTGAGAGACTCTGTCAGAGCCTGACAAATACAGAGGCAGATGTTCAGAGGCAATTATTGGACTGAGCATAAGGTCCCCAATGGAGGAGTTAGAGAAAGGACTGAAGGAGCTGAAGGGGTTTGCATCCGCATAGGAAGAACAACAATATCAACCAACCAGATCCCCCAGAGCTCCCAGGGACTAAGTCACCAACCAAGGAGTACACATGGAGGGACCCATGGCTCCAGCCACACATGTAGCAGAGGATGGCCTTGTCACGCATCAGTGAGAGGTGAGGCCCTTGGTCCTGTGAAGACTCAATGGATGCCCCCGTGTAGGGGAATTCAAGGGTGGGGAGGCTGGAGTGAGAAAGTGGGTAGGGGAATGCCCTCATAGAAGCAGGGGAAGAGGGTTGGGATAGGGGGATTCTGGGGGGTGAAACTGGGAAAGGGGATAACACTTGAAATGTAAACAAAGAAAATGTCCAAAAAACAAAAAATAATTCCAGCTCTCACTAATAGGGGTCACCTATAGAAAACTGCAACCAATCAAACTGCAGAGTTGTGGAGATCAGTCCAACTGGACACATCTACAAAACTCTTTCATCTAAGGCTCAGGGAACATTACAGAACATAGAGCAGAAGGATTGTACAACCTAGATCAGAAAATTTTCTATAAGATCATGTACTATCAGAAATTATACCCATTAAAGTCTAAGCAACATGACTACCAATCAACATACTAACGTATAGTGGAAAAGCTCAGGAGGCCTCAACCTTACACAAAGAACTACAGGCAACAGAGAAATGCTGAGAGCGAGAGAAACAGTCTCCCCTAGGGAAAAAGGCACACCAAGTGGTTATTTTGAGGTATCTGGCTTTTACTGCTCAGCCACAAACACTTCCTATCAATAACCCTTATTTTAACCATGTAGTTGATGTGCTACGGCCAGATTTCAGTAGAACTAGGTTGACAGAAAATAATGTAAGAACTACAAGGGAGGGATACTGTGAAGTACGGTCTTCTCGTCTTGATACAGCTCAAATATTCATTGAGTCAGAGGTCAAGATTGAGCTAGTGAAAATCCAATGATAGGTGTGGGTGTGCTCACTGGGCCCCATATCTTACCGAGGAGCTACTGGCAGTTGATAGCTACTGGAGGAGGGAGAACCTTCTTCTCTGAGGGAGGGTCACCCATGGGTTTCCTGTGTTACAACTGATGATTCTGCACACATGTCCATGCTCGGTACAGAACTGAGCTTAATGGATTATCAAAAGGCAGAGGAGGAGGAAAAAGAGGAGGTAGCAAATTAATGAAAGATAAATAAATAAAGAAATTAATAAAGAGTTCAGAGAGGGACCTATTGAAGGGGAGATGGAGGAAGGAACGGAGGATGGAAATGGTTCCATTTCATTGTAGGCATGTATGAAACTCTGAAACAATAAAAATAATAATCAATTTACAAACATCGTAACAATGGTTACAGGTTTATTGTTGTCTCCAAGAACCCAAATATAATATCCTATTGATAAAGACAGAACATGCGTAGGACATAGGACTTTGGAAGAATTGAGGTGGAGGCTGAAGAGATGGCTCAAGGGTTAAGGACACTGTCTGCTCTTTCAGAGGTCATGAGTTCAAGCCAGGGCGACTACAAGGTGGCTCTCCACCATCTGTAAAGAAATCTGGTGCTCTCTTCTGGCCTTCAGGCATATGTGCAGGCAGAAAGCTGTATATCTAATAATATTTTTTTTCTTTTCTTTTGTTTTTTATTTATTTTTTGATACTTTAATTACTTTCCAAATGTTTCCCCTTTCCAGGTCTGCCCTTTGAAATCTTCACATCCCATCCCCCTCCCCCTGCACTATGGGGGTATTCCACCCCACCCACCCACCCACTCCCAACTTCCCTCCCTGGCATTCCCCTATACTGGGGCATCTAGCACCCTCAGGTCCAAGGGCCTCTCCTCCCCCTGATGGGCAACAAGGCCCTCCTCTGCCACATATGTGGCCAGTACCATGGGTCCCTCCATGTGTATTCTTTGGTGGGTGGTCCAGTCTCCGAGATCACAGGCGGGGGGTGGGGTAGGGGGTGGGAAGGTAGTTGACACTGTTGCTCCCTCCATAAATAAATAAATCTGAAGAAAGAGGAGGAGGAGGAGGAGGAGGAGGAGGAGGAGGAGGAGGAGGAG